>PVLA01008628.1:0-86060 GCA_004027455.1 Hydrochoerus hydrochaeris
TTGTGACCACCAATCCAACCCTGCAAAGAATACTGAAGGACATTCTAGAGAGAGAAGAAAATCACCAGGGTTCCAGGAATAATGGCAGAAAGGCCTCAAAGAAAGAGGCAGACAGTGGAATGAAAGAGAAAAGTAAACAAATAACAACAGAAAAATAGCATGGCAGAGATAAGACAGAGAAGACTGGTTATATCACTGTTTTACCTTGACTGATTTTATTTGAATCTGGTACGCTTGAGAGTGTCGAGTGTCAGAGTAGGGGCAACTACTCTGAAGATGGCAGGATTCAATAGGATACCCATTCTGGTTTGATTGTTAACTGCCTTTCTTTAAAGTCCTATGATGTCTCCAACGTTTAGATTTTATTAATAGTGTAAAGCAATGCTAAGTTTATATTATATTTGACGATACAGACAACTTTATTGAAAATATCAAGAGACATCATAGTGACTACCATAGATCACTTAGTGTTGTGTTTTTGTATGTTCTTTTGATTTTGTGTTTCTCTAGGAATTTGTATTGCTGACTTGTTTTGATTTGTTTCTCCCTCTAATACAGAAAGGCTAGGTATATGTGTAGAGACTTATACTTGTGTAAAACTTCTAAGTAGTTTACAAGAATGGATTATAGTTATTGTAAAGAAGAAAAAAGGAAAAGAGAGTATTCTAAAGGATATAACTGCATGTATGTTTGAGTGTGTGGAATTAATAACCATGTTGCTAAAGTTTTAGTTGGATGGATGAGCAAAACTGACTGCAGTCTCACTGTTTGGATGTCCACTTTGTGGACTTTACTTTTGTAACTTGAACAACTGCATCTAACAGGAAATTATATAATTATCAAGTAGTGATTTTTTTACTGGTTACTATTTTTATTTTTTTTCTTTCTGTTTTGTTTTGTTTTTGAGCTTTTGTATCTTTTCTACCCTTTTTCTGTTTCAAAATATTTTCTTTAAATAAAAAATTTAAAAAAAAAGCAAGAGGAAGAAAAGAAAGTGCTCTAAAAGAGATAATTGTATGTATACTTAAGTGTGTAGGATTGATAACCATGTTACTAAGTTTTTGTTGGAACAGTGAACAGAACTGTTTGCAGCCTCACTGTTTGAATGTCCACTTTGTATGCTTTAATTTTGTAACTTGAACAACTATATCCAAGAAGACAATATGTAATGTATCAAATAGTGATTTCTTACTGTTTATTTTTTTTGAAATTCTGTATTGTTTCTACCCTTTTTTCTGTTTTGCTCCCCCAACACACTTTAAATAAAATTTTAAAAAAAGAGAAAAAAGATGGACAGGGCAACCCACTTTTCAGGCTGTCTTCTGTCCCTCTTAGACAGAAGCTTTCTTTCTCTCAATAAATTCTTCCTACTCTTTAAAAAAAAAATGGATAAAGCACTTGAATATTTATTTCTCCAAAGAAGATATGTGGACTAGTAAGCACATAAAAAATGCTGACATTATTAGTCACTAGAAAATTATAAAACAAAACTACAGTGGATACCACTTCATGACCATCATATTTTTATAACAACATGAAATATTATTACATATTTTGAAAAAGAAGAAAATAAAAAATGTTGGTTATTTGGGGATGTGGGAAATTGTAACTTTCACATACTGTTGGTGGGAATTTAAAATGGTATTGCTGCTATGGAAAACTATATGACGGTTCCTCAAAAAGCTAAACATAAAGTTACCATATGATCTATGAGTGCCATACAATCTTCCCATAAGTATATATCCATTAGCATGGAAAACAAGTCCACACAAAACATATATAGATGCTCAAAACTGCATAATTCATATCAACAAATTAGAATCAAACTAAATGTCCACCAACTTATGTACAGATGAGATTGGGTATGTTCAGGGTGGTATGGTTATAGACCATCAACTTATGTATAAACAAAAGAGAATATTACTCATCAGCCAAAAAGTATGAAATATGGATACATATTACAACATGGATGAATCTTAAAGACATTATGTTAGGTGAAACAAACCAGACACAAAAGAATACAGGGTTTAAGTTTCCACCCAAATGAAGTATCAGAGTAATAAAATACATAAATATAGAAAGTAGGTTAATGATTGCTAGAGTCTGAGGAAAGAAAGTGACTGATAATGGATATGGATTTTTGTAGGGGAGGGAGAATAATAAAATATTCTGGCATTAAATAGTTGTGATAATTACACAACTTTGTGCATGTACTAGAAACTAGTAAATCATACATGTTAAAAGGATGCTTATTATGGGATAAGCATTGCATTTTAATTTTTAAAAGTTTTAATATGTGTTTTATCAGATTTAATGTAAATAGAAGAATCATATATAACAGGAAAATTTTAAAAATTATTCAAAATTGTGTCTCAGAAAGAAAATCTGATAAATTATATGATAGTAAGAATAAGCAGTAGGGATGAGAATAAGAAAACTGATATACTTTTAACTGGACTTACAAAAGAGCAGCAAAACACCAGGAGAGGCTCAATATTAGGAACTGATATCCAAAAATGTTTCAAAGGTATTAAAAACAGTAGTTTTCATTTTAGAAACCTAAACAAATTCTGAATATAACAATAAGGAAATCCATAAGGAGATACAATAAGGGATACACAGGCAGAAAAAGAAAAAACAGTTTCTATGTGGAAAAGAAAGAAAGGCTTTCTACAAAGAATGAATATGATGATTGTAGTTAGTTTCTTAAGAAAAAATAAAAATAGAAGGCAGAATAAAGTAGAATACTAACTTCAATTTGTTGAGAGAAAATAAATATCAGTTCAGAATAGCATGCTTGGTAAAAAAAGATACCTTCTAATAACAATGGTAAAATAAAACAATTTCAGAAAAAAAATAGAGAATGAGACAATGATCAATTCCTCTAAAAGATTTTGTGAAGCATGGAAAATGAGTGATTAAAGAAGGAATAGATAAGAAAAAAATAGATAAAAGTATGAGAAAAATCTAAACAAGCCTCCATAGTAAAAAACAATATTTAATACTAACAATGTCTAATTGTTATTGTCATTGTTTAAATCAAGAATGTTCTCCAAGATTTATGTGTTTCAAAGGGGATTGTATCCTGAAAGTTCACCTTAATTCACTGCTATGAGGTGGGTTCTGGTCAGAGGAAATAGGACATTAGGGGTATGACTTGGAAGGGTGCATTATATTACTAGGATCCTTGTCCGTTTTCTCTCAGCCTCCTGGCTGCTGTGATGTGATCAGCTTTTTATCATCATATTCCTTCATTATACTGTATTTGCCTTCAAACCAGCAAACCATGGACTGAACCCACTTAAACTTTCCTCCTTTAAGTTGTGAGTGTCAGATATGTGTCTCAGGAACAAAGACAGATTTTGGTACCAGGAGTGGGGTCATGGCTGTGACTGTACCTGGCCATGTGTCACAGGAAATTTTAGAACTTCTTTTGGAGAGTGTTCTGGAAAAATTTGAAGAGGAAGACCATAGAGGCTCTAGATTAATGACACATATTGTTCAGAGCTCAGAAGACCAAAATGCTGACAGGAATGCAGATGGCAAAAGCCAGGCACAGGAAGTTTCAGCTGGGAAAAAAAGACTCCAAAGGATATGTATGTTATTCTCTGGCAAAAATTTGTCTTTGTTTTTCCCATGTCTTTCAACTTTGCAGGAGACCCAGATTAAGGGCAGATGAAAAATTTTATACATTTTGCTTACTAATGCTTTAGTGGGAACTGAAATTAAGGACAACAAACTAATTCATCTGGCTGAGGAGATTTCAAGGCAGCCCAGTGTTTGGGCTGTGTAATGAATGCTAGTGGCAGCTTTCAGGTGGATCTATGGGAAAGAATCAAGGGCAAACTTTAGAACAGAATGTTTTGAAAAGTTTGCAATTTCACCAGAAAGGAAGAACCTGCAATGTTGGGGCAAAGGAATGCATGGTTGCTGAAAAAGGAGGCAAGTGTTTGTAAAGGGATAAGAAGAAAGATGCCTTGAGGCCATCTCACCAAACACCCTCCCAACAAAGGCTCAAGGGTACAAAACTCTACAGCTTTCATTTGAAAGCTGGGGATATAGTTCAGTGAGACAGTGTCTTCCTGGTAAGCATGAGGTCCTGAGTTTGATTCCCAGTACCATAAGATAAAATAAAATAAAATAAAACAAAATAAAATAAAATAAATCTTTCACTTGAGAGTCCCTGGAACACCTTCTCAGTCAAAGCCACTGAGACAAGCATAACCTGAGTATAGCCATCAAGGCACTCAAAGGTAATTGCAGCCATGGTCCAAAGGGGCAGGGAGTATATTGCTCAAGATAATAGTCCACTTAGTGTCATCCAGCTCCTGTTGCTTTGTCAGGGATGCAGAATGTAAGTGTTACAAAGTCACAGAGGCTTCCACCCAGATTACAAAAAAGGGCTTGGAAGGCCAGACAAAAATTTGTGATAGGTTATCAGTACCTCACAGGAGCCCCTGATAGAGCAATGCATGAAGCCATGAGAGTAAAACTAAAAAAGTGCCAGGAATGTGGAATTCCTGTTGAGGAAAACTGCAGGTGATGAGCAGAACCAGCCTAAGAGAAAGGCCATGTGTCCTGGCAGCAAACTATCCAGGTGAGGTTGTCCAAGCCTTTTGGAGCTGTTATCTTAGCATGACCTGGCCTAGGTAGTGGACATGTAGCTGTAAGATTCAACGTTTTTTTCCTGCTAGGTTTCAGTAGTGCTTTGTTTTAGCTTTTATCTATTCCTCTATCCCCTCCCTTGAGTGTCAGAGGGTACTTTCAACTTGATGTTTCAGCCAACATTGAAACTATTAAGACTCTGACAATTCTAAGAAATGCATTTGGTCTAATGACATGGACATGAGTCTTTTGGAGGCCGGGGCAGAATGCTTTGATTTAGATCTAGAATATCCCCAAAAGTCTTATGAGTTTGGAAAGCAAGTCTCTTGCAATGGTTATAAAGAAGGACCAGATAATGATTAACTTTAGACTTTGTGCACTAAAAACTTCAGAGCCAGCACTAACAAAATAAAAATGGAAGGTAATGGGGAATATGAATTCTATGGCTTGAGGGGAAAATGAGATGAGGGAGGAAAAAACTGAAATTCTCTATAAGCTGCTTAGTGAACTACCTTAAAACCTCACAAAGCAACAATCATTTATTATTGCTCATTAGCACATAGGATAATGTGGCAGTTCTGTTAATTTGAGATAATCTTGGCTTTTCTTGAATGGAGTCATTTAAGTGATGCCATAAGGTGCTGTATGCTGGGAGTTAGTTGGTCCAAGATGGCTATATCATTTCAGGTCCACATAACCTCTCCTTGTCCAACAGGTGAGCTTGCTCTTGTTCACATGGCAACTGGACTCAGACCAAAAGGATGAGCACAAGGCCTTTTCAGTCCTAAAGTAGCATTTGGCAAACTTTTTTTTTATAAAAGTCTAAATAGTAAATACTTTAGGCTTTCCAAACCATATAGTTGTAACTACTTACCTCTGCTATTTTCACAAGAACATCTTTTAAAAGCAATAGTAAGTGAATTAATGCAGCTATATTCCAATACATTTTTTACTTATAAAACTAGACAGCTGTCCAGATTTGTCCTATGGGCTATAGACTGTTGACTCCTGGCCTAGACTTAGAATTGGCATAGCTTCCCTTTTATCTCTTGAGGGAAAGAAATTCAGTCTTTTCATAAAGGGGATTCCTTACAGAGACAGAAATAATTGCATCCTCTTTGGCAATCTATCAAAAATTCAATAAATCAAAAGGAAATCAAATATAGTGGATGGTGGTACACACCTGTAATCCCAGGATGCTAGAGACAGAGGCAGGAGAATTGTCTGATTTCAAGGCCAGTCTTGGCTACATAGAGAGTTCAAGCCTGGTCTAAACTATGTAGCAAGACCCTATCTCAAAATAAAACAAAAATAAATACAAAAACTCCAAATAAACAAACAAAATTGAAAAAGAGAGGAAAGTCCTATAAACAATATCAAAACATACTGTTGTTAACAAATTCACAGAAAATATGAAGAGAATCATCCTCAATTTGAAACTACAAAACCAAAATTATTAGAATGGCACAGAGGAATTCAAAACTCTATCCTCACATGTGGAATTTTAGCTCATTTCTCCCAGTAGTTAATTAAGCCACTAACATTACTCACACAACTCTACAATTCTCATTTTGGATATGCATTCTGAAATTATTCTTATGCATGTGCACCAAGATTCATGTACAAGGTTGTCTTGGTTACTTTTCTCCCTTGCTGAGACAAAATACTTGATGCCCAAAATGAGGGAAGGAAAGGTTAAATTATCTTACGGTTTTTGGTGGTTTCAGTCCATACTCAGCTGGCTCCCAGATTGCGTGGCGTGGCTAAGGGGCAGCCCTTCATGACGACCACAAGCGACAAGAGCAGGGCACACTTCCTTCCCTCCCTTAGACTGAATGCTGGATCCCTGCCCCGGGCAGCTGCAGCACTCACACCGCCAATCCCAGCGCTAGACAAGAACCAATCACAAACGCTTGGCTCAGCCACCCATGTGACGGTGTGATGCTTTGGGAGGACATTTAAATAAACTACAACAAAGGTGATTTGCAGAAATACTGCATATAAAGTAAGACAAGCAACAACTAAAATATCAGTCAAAAGGAAAATGCATAACAACAACAACAAAAACGTGAATGAGGTCAGTCATAGAATCCTACACAAAAAGAAAATAAACCCCAGGTACCCACATGCATCTCAGGTACAGAGTCTGCAAAGCACATCGCAGAACACACACTATCTGATTTCATTTTCCTAAAGTTCAAAACATACAAACTAAGCAGTGTACGTTTAGGGACAAAGTGTGTGCATGGTAAGATAATTAACTTGGTACTTATCTTTGCAGGTTAGGGATGGGGATGAGATGAGAGTAAAATGACTGGACATTGAATACATCTTAAGAAGGGTATACATTTCATTCTTTCCCAAACACATCAGTGAAAGTAGGCTATTTTGAGTTTCCTGTCCTCTTGTTTATTGATTTGCAAAATACATGCCCTGGTGAGGCTAAATTCATCCTAGTGGAAGACAGAGGGAAAGAGGTTGTGCAGCCTGTGACAGATGAGATTATGAAGTCTCACATATAAAAATTTCACTTTTACTTTGCAATTATATTATACGGAAAGTGGAAATTGTATCTCATTTTACTAAGTGGAAAAAATTTAAATCCCATTTAAAAAATACTTATTATAAATGATATATGTGCTCAGAATATAATAAAGATTTTTATTCTTTATTGATTCAGGTCTTTATACCTGATTTTAATAAGTGTGCACTTAGCAATTTTGCAAAAGGGAAGCGGATCAAGAAATGGAGAAATGGGGAGGAGAGGAAGGGAAAGGGAATGAGAAAAGAATTAAGGTGTGATATGTGCGTGCACCACCTCCCGGTGAGGAATATGGTCAATATGTACAGCTAATACATGTTAACAAAAAATAAAAATTAAAAAAATAAAATTTCTGAATTATCATCTAAACTTAGAGCCTTTAAACTATCTATGATTACTTACTCTACCATACAGAGGGTGTTACTGCAAAATAGACTCTGGTATGGGTACTTTCTCTCACCTGATTCTATTTCACCAGATAACTCACCTATGAAATTTCATAAATTTCTACAAAAGATACTATTAGTTCTTCAATAAAATAAAAGCAAAACAAACAAGTTAACAAATCACAGATAGTAAATCCCCCTATTTCTTATCTGGAAAACTAACTCACCAGTTTTCTTTGGACGGGGGAGGGAAGATGATAGGGAACATTTGCTGGTCTCAGCCAACGATTCTTCCATAGATGTGACATTAAAAGTCCTTCTTTGAGAATCACAGGAGCAGGGGGCCACAGTGCTTAGAGAAGACCCATGTCTCAGATGGAGTGGGCCCAGAGCGCGAGCTTCACTCCTGCCCTTGTTTGGTCTCCAGTCAGACAAGTGTCTACATGTCTTTGGCCTTTGTGAACTTTATCCTCCCTTATCCTGATTCATGGTTGCCTGTGGGACTTGCTTCTTGCTCAGCACATTCTAGGCTACCCTTAGCTCCGCATGATAATTCAGGCTACCTCTCGGCCTGCCCCAATCCACCAGCGTGAGAGAGCTGCTGCATTCCTCTGCCGGGGAAGCTGTCACTGCATTAGGACTAAGCCTTCATTTATTCGTTCACACTTACCAAGTTAATACTGAACGTTAAGGATGCTGTCTCTAGTGCAAGACTGTTTGGACTTGAACCCCAACTCCAGCACTTACTAGCTAGGAAAAATGTGATCTGGGACAAGTCTTTTTACTGTCTCTGTTCCTTGTTGAAATATGGATATAATTAAATTACCCATTTCATAGGTTTATTTGAGAGGATTCAATTATTTAAAAGATTGGAAGCATTTTGGACATGGCTAGAATGTAGGAAACAGTAAAGATTAATAATTCTTTGTTTTTGGAAAAAGTTTTGAGTATGAAGGAAGATTTTATATATAGAAACAACTATATTTTTTTAAGTTTGAGAGTGTTATATTAATACTAGAGCAGCAGTTCTCAAACTTGTAATCTCAAGACACTTTACACACTTAAAAATATGAAGAACAAAGAATCTTTGTTTTTGTGTATCTATTACCATTTAATCTATTCAAAATAAATACTGTAACGAACAACTAAAAACAGTGTTTAAAACAGCACTAATAACCTTCTCTCTGATTGATATACATGACATGCTATAAAAATGATTTTTACAAAATAAAAATAATTTAGTGGTAAAGGTGACGTTGCTTTACATTTTTCCACATCTCTGGCTTCACAGTAGACAGCTGGATCCTCATATTTCTTTGCATTCAATCTGTTGCAATATTCCATCTTGTAGCCTTTGAAAAACATAGTATGCTCATGAGAGAATTAATGTGAAGGAGTTTTGACTTAGTGCACAAAACTTAGAGAACTCTTGGGTGCACACATCCCTCATTGAATGGGAGCATGTAAGAGTTGAGCAAAGCAGGCTTAAGCATTGGGGAGCTGGTAGCTCACCTTTGTTCTTCCAGTGCCAAACCCAATGCCTTACCATAGAATAGATGCTCAGGGTTAGCTGAAAAAATTGAAGAATGATCTAAGGAATAAGTGATACTGAAAAAAAAGGTTTTAAAAAATAACTTATGGTTCTGTGCATATGTAGGCTGGTGTATAAATAAAAAGGATTGTTCTCTCTCTTAAGCCAGACCTAAAGTGAGAAGAGTAAAAAATAAACTGATAATATGAATGATATAGTAGCAGCAACATTTCAATTAATGGAGGCTGGGGTAGAAAAAATATACTTAGTAGCTTAAAATTGTTTCTGATACCAGTTGTACATGTAACTTGGGCAATCACAAACTATACATAGAGTAAAATAATGGTTATTTTAGTTATAAATAGATTCTTACAAATTAAACCTCACTTCACAATGGCTCGTTCACACACACACACACACACACACACACATGTTTCCTAATCGAACTGACTAGATGACTTTCTGGCTCCAATCTGTGCAAAATTCTTTGAATATATTCTAGTCAGAAAATTCTAGTGGATCTATTGTAATATAGTATCTATCAGGAAAAGATAATACTACTTCCTTACCTGTTGATTCCCATCCATGAAGCATAAGTCCATTTCAGGAAAACATTTATCATATTTTCTTTTATTATTATGAAAAAGACAATTTTTGATCATGGAAAACCTTCTAACCCAGGAGAGAAAGTTCATGTCCTAATTTCACAATTTACTAGGCACATGAGTTTGGTTATATAATTTATCTGAGCTGTAATTTCTGCATTCAAAAGATGGAAAGTTGAAAAGATAAAATTCACAGAGCCTAACAGGATTTTCTTCATCAGGTCTAATGGATTTTCTTTTTTTGAGGGCCCTACAGATCCCACCTGTAAGTTGGCATCCATCATTATGGAAACGGTGTGTTTCTTAGGCATCTCTTGAGGCACTGTGGTTCATCTGTCTGTCTCCCAAGTACCTAAAAGAGTACTTGGTTCACACAGGGTGATTATCAAAGAATTATGATCTGCGACGCTGGGAAATTATGCTCTTCTGCATTTCCATAGAGTATCAACTCCTTGCTCAATAAGTGGATTAAAAATAAAATGATTTCTTTTTAGTAGAAAAAGTTCAATAGTCAATAAAATATCAAAATAATCCAATTCAAAATGTGAGCAGATAATTTTTTTAAAATAGATGATTTTAAATGAACATATAGCTTTAATAAAACTAATTGTCATGACATTACTATTTGCAGCTTGTCCTTTGGAGTCCAGCCATGTAATCTTGATTTTATGCCTTCATAAAAAAGATTTTCTGCAAGTAGAGTAACAGCACAGAGGAGGACCCTAAAAGAGGTCAGACTGGAAGATATCAAGAGCTGGCTTTCATCACAGGAATAGTGAGGAAGTCATGGGCCACTCGTGTCAAATCAACAAAGAAGCACTCATACCACCAAAGACACACAAAGACAGCATTTATGGTGTGCTGCTCTCCTCCAGGAGAAGAGAGAGTTTGGCAGCGCTGGTGAAGTTTTCTCATGCTCGGTCCAAGCATAGCGCTTAGGAGCCTATTAGATAGACACACCATAATCCAGCAGTGATGGTGAACCATTTAGAGCTTTCAATAATAACAAACGGCCGGCTGCAGCATGTGTGCCAAAGGTTTGCCACTACTGACTGGGAGTTGTGATCAGACTCACTGGTTTGCCTTGGTTTCATAGACTAGTAATTTTCCCTGTGTGTCTTAGCTTCATACTGTGACATATGAAGGATCTGTCTGTATAAGGGAAACACAGTTCCCCTAATGATAGCCTGTCAACTTCAGATATAAATCAAGTGAAATCCATGGAGACTTTGGAAAAAAAAAACATTTATCTTGCCAGAAAAATAATTCCTCATGCATGCTATCAGGGTGGATAATATCAATTTCACATTTTAAATAGCACATTTAAAAAAATATAAACTCTTTGTGTACCCAACTATTGCTTGTCATTTCTGGTCACTCCCTTTCAAGAAGCCTGTGTTAACCTCCCAGCTATAAATGAAATTTGTCTTAGAATTGTGTCTGGTTTTCTCTGCTGACCTTGAATATTTCTCCTTTCCATTAGTCAATTAAACCCATGTTATCATTCTTCCAGTAGACAGGAGCAGGAGATGGTGTGACTATTGCTCCCCTCCCAGCATAGCCCACTGCCTGCCAAACAGATGTTTGGCAAGTAAAAATAGTACAAAAATGTTGGTGAAATAAATGATCAAAGAAAAACATCAATCTAATATTTTAGAATTAAGCATCACTTTTTTCATTTGAATAAATTCTGTTTGACTCAGCTTTAGGAACTAATTTATACAGAAGCCCCATGGCTCAGTAGATAGAGTCAGGTGTGGAAGCTAGGAGATAATTCTTCCTGCTCATTTATGAAAGATTCTTGAGGAAAAATACCTCCCTTGTCTTGACTCTCTTGGAATAGTAAAGCTGAAATAGTCCAGCAAGTTCATTTAGTCCATTTTCTGAAACACAGAGAGGAAAAGGGATTTGTGCAGACTGGCACTGTATACTTAGGTCAGGGCAGCTGGAGCTACTTCCAGACCTTAACCTGTGTGACAGGAGTCCAAACAGTGGTTACCTCAGTGGAAGAACCAGCCGGGAAGAGGTGCAGGAAAATTGTGTTGCAAGATAGAAGTGTTCTCTGTCTTTATCCCGATGGTGATTGCTGAGGACATGGATGTGAAAATCTCTCTAGTTACACACCTAAAACGTCTACAAGTTGCTGAATGCAACATTATACCTCAGAAAACAACAAAAGCACTAAATGCAATATTTTAATGTTTCCTCATTCATTATATTATTATATGTACTCTCACAGTTTGTAATTTTCTGATTACAAAATAATACATATGTAGGCTACATTCCAATATGCATGAATTAAAAGCCTAGAAAACTAAGATATTTTAAAGTTCCATTTCCCAGAGAGAAAATGGTATTGAAATTTATTATGCCCAGGTTGTGCTTTATTTGGAAAAGCATCTCCTTGGAGAGCGTGGATGTGTTACGTGCTGTCACCTGGGACACAATCTCTGAGAAAAGGCAAGAACTCTTCGAGCCAAATGCTGCCATTTGAGATGAGACTGTCCCCTGCTTCTTACAGTCTCATTTGGGCCCTGGTTAAGTTCTGGTTTGCTTCTCTTTCTCCCAGACTCCATAAATCTGAATTTATTTATCTTTCAGATGGCTCCATCCACCTACCTTCCATTCCAACCCACTGAAGTGACTTTAGGAAACCATTAAAATGTTACCAACGCTTCTGTTGAAGATCTTAAAACACATTCACGCTCCTTCTCAGCTTCACGGATGCGTCACTAGGCACCATGAAGACCTGAATATGAGAAGCTGTAACAAGGGCACCGCAAGGTGTTAATTCTCACACAGTCGTTGTCGCTCTTAGGAGCAGAGAGTAAGCACTTCATTTGTTTCCCTCTGCAGCTCACATGGTAAGTAGAGAGGTCAGGAGGACAAACACTGATATTTTTTTGCTTTGGTTGTAAACTTTGTCATGTCTTCCTCTTCCTTTCTTTCCTCCCTCAGTTTTGAGGCCAATAGGAGGAACAAAGGAAAGGGGGTGAGAGCCAAGAGCGTGTGCCAGGCAACTGCGGAAGCGCTCAAAGATTTACAAGGAGATAAAAGGACACGGAGCACCCCAAAATCAACCATAGCAAAGGATTCTAACCCACTGAGAAAAAGAGGAAACTGAGTCACTCGTTGACTGAGCTGGAACTATGTGCAAGAAATGGATTGTCTCCCCCCCCTTAAATATCTATTAATTAAAAAGAGGAAAAGAAAAATTTCACAGTGGATACATCTGGTGGACTATCGAATGATCAAGTGGACAGCAAAAGTGAAAGACCAAATTGAAGATCACATGCCACTAGGTTCGATGCAAAGAAAAAGCACACAGCATCACTTATGTGTTGTTTCTGTCAGAGATAAATAACCTAGATCTAATTGTGAGGAAATATCAGAAACCTAAATTGAGGGGCAAAATAACTAGCCTGTAATCTTCGAAAGGTTCAAGGCCATGAAGGTATTCTAAATAGAAATAATTAAAGTGACATGCATTGTATGATTCCTAACTGTGCTGTTACAAAGGACATTATTTTGACAATTGGTGAAATTTCAGTGGAGCTAGAGGATGATATGGTAGCAATTTGTGAATGCTAATTTCCTGTTTTTAATAGTTATAGTGTAAAGAAGAATTTTCTTTATTTTTGGAAATATGACACATTAAATTATTCTGGGGTTAAAAAGGTACCATCAATCTAGCAAATTATTCTCAAATGGTGCTAAGGGTGTGTTTTTTATACTGTTACATGCAACTCTTCCATAAGTTTAAGATGATTTCAAAATTTAAAAAGTGCTGCTCTCAGGCAATGTGTTAAATAGTCTCTTTAGATAATGTACTATTTCAAGGCAAAAATACTTTGCTTCACTCTCTTCCTTCTGCTCCCCGTCCTAAGATTTTCTGAGAATGTGAATGCTCAGGCATGTGGAAGGAAGGAGATTACATAATGTCATGGTTTTGAGGCAGGCAGGCAGAATTTTCAGATCCATTTTGGTTTCTTGAACCATCTGCTGGTGCTACGGAACCAGGCCCAGTTTGCCTGCCACACCAAAAGTCAGTCACTAAAATAGCAAGTTTTGAAAAAGAGGAGTTTATTTGCAAGGCAGCTAAGCATAGAGGTGGAATGCCCACATCTCCCATCCACCTCCCAGAGAAGAGTGTTAGGTATGTCTATGGAAAGAAGCTGGGTGCGAGAGGATTGAAGGTGAAGTAACCAACACTCTGTTGATGCATAACCACTAACTTCCTAGCTCTTTATGGGATCCAACTGGCGGCATTAGCAAGCTCTAGAGTAGAGTTTTTGGTTCCTGATGTCAAATAGTCACCTACTGGACATTTCTTCAGACCCAAGCAAAGATCAGTGATTTCAACAAAAATGGCCTGTAAGTCTCTGAACAGTAACCTAGGCAACCACTGTCATCATAACGCACATGTCACAGATGTCCCTTACTACAATGCTAGTAGAAGAGTACTAAAATATTGCTCTGTTACAGGACTTTACCTTCCCACTGCTGCCACAGGCTAAGGCTATACCTGTAAAGGACATGCTCCAAGTTCGCTTGCTAGGTCTTTTGTCTTGATGCAGGGCTGTTCCCTGTCCTGTGGACATAAAGTACGGGTTGCCCTGAAAGGTGGAACACAGCACACAAACATGGTGTCTCATGCCTAAAACCCCAATTCTCTGGGAATTTGAGGCAAGAGAATAAAATATTTGACTCCAGTCTGGGAAATTTAGCAACCTAGTAAGATTCTGTCTCAGTGTGGAAAAAAAAAAAGAAATAAAATGAAATGAAATAAAATAAAATAAAATAAAAAAGGTGTTGGGAATGTAGTTAATGTGATGGCCTTGGGTCCAATCCCTAGTACTGCCAAAAATAGTGGGAGGCAAAGACCAGCAGATATAATTATCTTTTATAATGTTTATTGTATGAGTTTTTTGTTCCTTTGTGTAAAGTTTTCTTTTAGTGGAACTTATAGAAATAGATTACCCTCTGAAGGTGCAGAGATACCAAAACCATCTACCTTCTGCAAGTTGGTTAACATTGCCAAACTTGGCTTTCCTATTAGTTATAACGGAATATCAAAAATAAAGACAGACTTGCAGGTACATTTCTAGACTGTTTCTTATTAGAATTCATAACTGGCAAATAGAAGTAGAAATGATACAACATACTTCAAGAAAAAGAAAACTAAATTAGGTGATAAAAGAGTGAGGTCTGCTAAATTTTGTGAATTTAGGTAACTCAGTATTTGGGTCTTTTAATTCATCACGTGGTAGATGTAAGTGATACAGTAAATGTATCTGTAATGATACAATAGCACAAAGAGATTCAGATGAAATGACTTTAAAACTTCAATTAAATTTAGCAGAGTTTTCTATAACACTATCTGTAGAGTTTATACATAGGAAACTTTATCTGTTAAGGACAATTAAAAGCAAGTCCAAAGTACACTTGTTTTACTTTGTATACTGGGATAAACTCAGTCAGCTGTAGGGCAAGGAGTGAACGAGCATTATTATATTGGCCAGTGTTTTTTGTTACTGGACAAAATACCTGACACACACAATTTAAAAGTGGAGTGGTTCATTTTGGCTTATGTTTTCAGAGGTTTCAGTCCATGGTCAGCTGGCCCTAAGGCAGAAATAGCATGGCTGACAAGGCAGGCCAAGGAAAGCTTCTTACTCCATGAGGGCTGGAAGTAGAGCACCAGGGAATCCCACCAGCAAGTGACATAAACTCCAAAGCCATACCAACAGTGACACACTCCTACCTGGGCTCCACCTCCCAGTAACACACTCAGCTATTAGCATCAGTGGATTAATGCACTGATTAGTCCAGGACCCCATGATCCTCTCACCTCTCCAGGAGTCTCTTAATCCAGTCAAGTTAACAATTACAATTAACTGGCACTGTTATTCCAACTGAGTATTTAATGCTCGATTTAACTGCAGATGGTTTATGAAAGCAAAGAGAAAAATTTTCTCTAGCAGTGCACACGGGAAGGGGAGAGAGCAGTAGAAATAGCCTGACCCTGAGAATTTTAAAGCAGCATTAAAATGAGTATTAAAACCAGGCAGAAGCCAATCTGCTCTTTAACGATTATGTGCTGGTAATGGTAAAATCAGTCAGTGGTGAAATACATTCCCATTCAGGAGGGCCACAGTTCTGACCCTAATGGTTATGCTGGGCACTGGAGTGGGTTTACAACAGACCCAAGAAAATGCCCAAAGTCAGATTTGTGGGAGCTAAAGCTTGTTAGTAAGCCCAGGGAAGCACAGGATTCATTGCAACTTACTAGTGAGGGAAGATCCATGAGAAGTGAGTATGTGTCCAACTGCTCCTCCTGACCAGAATCCCATGGGAGGTGCACTCAGTCAACAGCACCACTCAGCAAAATCCATGAGACATACTAGTCACCAGTGTCACCCAGTGGTTTAGTGGTAGCAGGTTAGAGGAATCACTCAGCAGCACCTCCACCCTAGGTTCTTCCAAGGAAGGGGTTTACAGATGAACTGACATCAAAGTGACACCATTGGACCTCTTTGTATGACTGGCATTCCTTGGACACAGGATGGAGAGCACCCCGCATGGATAATGCTAGCCCTCCAGCTCTCAGCACCCCTCGGATACTGTGTACCTGAATGTTTCTGTCCCTGCCCACATGCAATGCCCCCTTGACATGGCCAGAGTCTTGGGAAACGAAAAGAGCTGTTCCAGGGACATGGTGCCATGTGTCCTGGTGTATTCTCAGTGATGATACAGCTTGTCACATCACTGTGCTCAGGAGCAGAGTCATCCACAGGCGACAGGATCTAAGTCTGCTTTGCACCCACACACCCTGTTAAGCAGACTGTGACCTAACACCCAGAGTCTCTTCAGAGATTTCTGACACAAGATATCCTACAAAACTTGGTGCCCTGCATACTAACTCACAGCAAAATGTGGAAAGATAAATTCAAGGGAGGCAAATGTCTCCCAAAAATATGAAATATGGCTTTGATTGACTACAAAATTATATGAAGCTCTTCTTCTGTGGGTGACCATATTTATCTATGACTTGCCTTTGCCTCACATTTTTATTTTGAAATATTCTTTTTCATTGCTTTCCACTGAGAACCCTATTCTTCTTGACTCCCCACAGTTAACACAGCTAATGAATCATTTATAACTTGCTAATAAAAGCCAAGTTCTAATTGTTATATCCAGATATAATTTCTATGTCTTTTTTAGTCACAGTGTAATAGAAATTTTCACTGCTGTGGGGTTTCTTTAAATCTTCAGAACCTGAAATATTCCAGTACAGAATCTATACATAAAGCTGAAAATTTTATTGTAAGAAGCAGTTCTTAACTAGATATTTTTAAAGCCCTTATTGAAAGAAATAATATATATTGGTAAGCTTTCTTTTTTGTTTTTATTTATGTGTCGTATTTTTAGGTTTGAGAACTTTCTCACTGGTTATGTCCATCTTTTCTTTTAAATCTGTAAGTATACAAATAAATGCTGTACTGATCTCTTATTTGATAAATCTAGCACCTTCGTTATTTTAGGGTCTATTTCTATTGACTCTCATCACCCACCACTCTGCTAGAAGATCATGTCTTTTGGCTTTTATTTTTTTAGACCAATACCAGGTAAAATTTTTGTTGTGTCTTGGACATTCAAGAGACTCATTTTATTTTATTTTATTTTATTTTATTTTATTTTATTTTATTTATTTTGAGAGCCTGGCTATTTTTCTTGCTGGAAGGTATGTTAAATTAGTTATGGTAGGGAGCAATGCAGTGGCAGATAGGCTAGATCCCTTTGGGGCTTGTTTTGAAGAATTGCAAGGTGGGGGTCAGGTACAGTACTGATTACAGAATTAGAGTCTTTCTAGGGTTTCCAGGAGGAAGCCTACCATGGTTAGGAGGTCTCCTCCTTCCGGTCAGATCTTTGTAGCTTCTCACACTGGTGTGACCCCAAAACCTCCCTTGAGGAGTTTGCTTAGCTAACCTCATAGTAACCTGGTAGCGCCTTTCTGCCAGGCATCTCTGGCTTTCCCTATGCATAAATAACATTGCATTTTAGCCAAAGACAAGAGGACTTCTAAGTAAAATTCTGAAGCTCCTTGTCTGTACGATTCCACTTTTCTGGGACCCAGATCTCTGAGTTCAGACTTCCTTAGCACCCTAGATTCAAACCTCTGCTTCTCAGTGGAAGCTGTTTAGCTTGGGCCCCCACTTCCTGTACCCACCAGATGGGGCCCCCAGCTAAAGTTCCTCATCTTGGGGACCACTGCATGTTCTTGCTTCCCTCTGAAGAATCATGTCTGTTGCCCAATGTTTTAGAGTTGGACAGCAGTTACTTTATATTCTGTTTTTAAAATTTGTTTAAAATATAATTGTAGCCTTTTCAGTGCTAGAAACTCAGGACCTCTTTTACTCCACTGTAATTGATAAATTTCAAAATACTACTTACTGATCGTTTGATAATTGTTATTGGTAGCATTGTTTTAAAAATTTTGTTCATGTAAAAGTAAAATAGGTCTGTGGTAAAGTACCTGGGGAAATATACTTTTCTTGACAGCAAGACACCACAGAACCTTACAGAGCTAACAGGGGCTGCCTATTTTCAAGGGATTACATTATCTGCCATTTTCAAATTCCTGCCACAGAATCCATTTTTAACAACCTGTCTGGTGGAATTAGTAGAGAGTGGACCATTCTTTGGGAAATGATGTTTGGTACTGGCTATGTATAACTTTTATTAAAAATTTATATGCCTAATTAAGCAAGCATGGTTACAATTATCTTTTAAATTAATTTCAGATAAGCAGTATGCTTAGCTTCTTCTTCCTCTCTCTAATACCCTTCTACTCCAAATTATTACAGAAAATCCTTCAGAAATATATGAAGATTAATGCATACATACACACAAATCCTCAAGGGTAAGTTTATAGTGTAGTCTGTTAAAGATTTTACGTGTCATGAGAAAAAGCCAGGGTCAAAAGAAGAAGTGCAGTTTTACATTATGAAAACATGCATTTCACTGTGACATTGTTTTCCAAAAAGAAAAAAAGCATTTTTTGAGAACCTCTAAAAGTCAGCAGTTTTCATTCTGGGAAGTTGTCACCTCAACCCACTGCTTGATAAATGCTGGGTCACCAAAGACGCAGGAATGATGGGTCGTTTGCAACAGTGGCAACAGCTGGACTTGTTTTTCATCATGAATAATTAAGTTATTTCAAGTGTTTCTTGCAGAGCAACCCGCCTCCAATGCAATCACGCAGCAATCTGGGTAGGGCTGAGTGGCAGACGTTCCCTTGCTGTCTAAGAATTATTTATAAGAGCAGAGATGTAGCACACAGCAGCACAGTTGACAGTCCAGACCCGGGCAGCACTTGGTTCTTCAATCACACTCTGCTGATCAGCTCTTGTCTCCAAACTTCAATTTCTTAAGTAGGAAAATGAGTTCTCTGGACTCGGCCTTTTAGAATCCCTTTTAGGCTCCACAAATCTTGTTGAATGTCATTGCTATGAAACATTTCCTCTCGGCTGGAAGTATGAACGAGATATTCTTAAAACCAAATGGAAAATATGGTTGTCAAGAAATTTGTAGGTTTATTTTGGCTTTATACCTGTAAACAGCAAAGAGCCCTTACTTTTCAAGTTTGGCTTTCACACTTAAATAATTCCCCTAATCACAATTTATCATCTGTCACCCCCCCCCATTTTAGATCTTGCCAAGTGACAAAGGTGATGGTTTTTCTCTTGCTATTTTATTTTGATTTAGCTTCTTCCTGATATCAGAAGATTATAAGGCAGGAGAGAGACCCCTGCTCCACAAAACATACAATGAGATTTTTCAGAGAACCAGAACAAAAGTTTTCTGTATCCTCTAAATGAAATCGAGAGGGGGAAAAAATCGAGTTATTCTGATTGCAGTTGCTAACAAAGGCAGAGAAAGAATAATTCAGTTTCTATGTTACTTCTCCATAAGCCAAGCTCAGCACAAAGTGAAAAAGGATTCCCTGATACAGCTCTGCATTGTCTGCAACTGTGTTATTGGATTAGATTATAGCAGACAGGAAAAATCAAAGAACAAAGCTGTTGCTTTCCCTGGAACCTCAAATGCACCCCTTCTGCATCTAGCTGTATGAATATTACAGACGAACAGCTGAGGGCCAGGTTAGAGCCTGCTGAGTTCTCAGGTGAGCCTGGAGCAGTGCTCTCCTAGGCAAGGTGTTTGTCTAGCTCTGAGAAGCAGAGGGTGGCCCAGGATGTAAGCCGGTGCCCTCACAGGGAGTCAGAGATGGACAGGAGGGCCAGACCTGCGGGATGGAACACTTGAGATATAAAGCAAGAAAGATGAAAAACCGATACAAAGTGGGACGTAGAGCAAGTCCGACCAAGCAGTTCAGAAAGGGAACCATGAGCAAGATGCACGGGTCTGATGCCCAGTTTTTTATATCACTCTGGCTGACTAGCCACGGGGTTCAGGGGGACTCCACCCACTGCTCCTTCGGTTTCTCACCTACTTAGCCCTCCCTCTTAGAAGAGGAGGCAGACAGGGTTGCCTTTTGTTGGAAGATGGGTTTCAGCTTTCTCACTTTGAAAAATTCAACAGCAGATTTAGTAAGCACGCAACTTTTGGCAAAACTATCACTTACTAGCTGTATGACCTGAAGCAAGATGTTGAATTCCTCTGAACTTCAATTTCCTCCTCCTCTGCACGGTGAGGAAAATAAATTTAATAAAAATTAAATAGGTGGGGATAGTCACTTTCACCTTAGGATGCTCATGAGTATTAAATGGATGACAACATGTAAAACACTTAGTACTTGGTACATCAAAATCAAGTGATTACATTCTCTTCTTCTCTAATTATCCTTCCCCCAGTGCTGGTCTTAGTAGGGGCTAGAATATGAGCTCCATGAAGGCATTGACCATGACCTTCAGTTTTACTCTTGTAGCTCCTGCTAGCGGAGATCTTGATATATGTTAGCACTTCATAAATATCTGTTGCATGAGTAATTGAATAAATAAGTGAAAGAATGAAAGAAAGAAAGAAAGAAAGAAAGAAAGAAAGAAAGAAAGAAAGAAAGAAAGAAAGATAGTCCACAATTCCTGGAGAGCCTGACAAGTATCTAGGAAGCAGTGCTATACAGCCACCAAATCGCCAGGACACCCCACGGTGAAAGACTCTGACCCCGCCTGGTTTGGCCTAGGGCTCTGCCACATATTTGAATATTAATTTGGTATAGTTCTGTTAAATAGGCAAATGGATTGGTTTTTTGTTACTGTTTCCAGCACTTTGGACCAAGTCTCTTTTATATGTGTGTGGGAGTGTAACATGTGTCCCTTTTTTAGTATTTTCACACAAACATTTTTAAATTCATGGTGCTGGGCCAATAGAGTAGCAATATCAGTTTGTCCTATCTCATATTATTCCCCAAAGAGAGCAATTACAGCAGGCATTTCGCTTCCTCTGCTGCTCTACAGAAGATAATATGTGTACACAAACAACTCATTATCCCAACACAAATTTTCCACACTGAGTTCAGACTCCTAAAACCTCTCTTTCTCCAAAACCTTAAGTTTTTTCCATGAAATGCTTGACATAGTTACATACTTCTCTGGGACTTCATTTCCAGTGCTAAGAAAAGATATAAATATGGGAAAGTAGAAGGAGAAACATCAGAAGTGGTGCTGACAGCAGGCTCAGGAGTGGACGAGTGCTGGCGGAGGAAGAGGCAGATGTTGGAGAGGAGTCGTGGAGGTGGAGGAGGTGGGCAGGGAGGCAGCCGGTCACCACCTTCCTCCCTCAGCAGGCTGCCCAATTTCCTTATTATAGCATGTACCACTTTTTATAAATTTTTTGAAAGTTCCTCTCTACCATTGTATCATAGATTCAGCAATGATGAGAACCTCTTTTAGTCTAAGGACCTAAGACAAATCTCTCTGGAGGTCACTGCACTCTCTAATCCCTGTAATATACAAACATCTCCAAGGTCATGAGTCAGATAATATCTATCCATGTAAGAGCAACTCAGAGGTTGCTCAAGAGATGAATGGAGACTCTTGCAAACTTCCGACTCTTTGTCTTTTAAGAAGATAAGGAACATTTTAATTGCTCTTGCTACTACTTTAGTGTATAAATTTGTGTGAGACTCTGTTCAGACTTTTTTTTATCACTTTTCAACTATTTTATATGCATGTAAATCTATTAATACTTAACTCAATATAGTGTTCTTTCTCCTTTTCCATTGGAATGGATAGTCTTTTTGGTTTCCTTGATTGCTTTATTTCCCCGACAAGTTAGCCACTGAATGTAGCATAAAGCTTTTCAGTAACAAAAACTTGAATATGTGGATCTGACTTAATAGTCAAACATCTGCTACAGAAATGGGAAAGATGAGAACCTGTGCAACAAACAGCAGCAAAACATTTGGTGATATATTCACCATCAGTAACAAAGGTAGAACGAGTGCTTTCTAAATCTGTAGTTAGAGGGCATAAATAAGAAAAAAAAACCCAGTATGTCTGTGTGTGTTTTAGGTGTGTTCATGTATTTAGGAAGGTATTATAAAGAAGAAACAAGTCCCTGCAAGGACTGACAGTTCGAAAGCAGAAATAAAAGATGACAGATTCTAGAAACTTGTATCTGCATAGTCAGTTACGAGTGGACTCCAAACAGCAGGAAATATAAAGACTTTCAGCAAAAAAGTTCTAGAAAGATTTGTCAATTTAATAAAGAAACTCAGTCTTGTAGCACAGATCAAATTCAAGATGCTTCCTTTCTGCCCAAGCTGATTGTCTTAGACATTCTCCATTATGCTAAGCTAGAGAGCTCAGCATAAGGGTAGGAGAGCAAAGAACGCCAGCTTTTTGGAATACTAAGCTTCGGAGAGAAGTATTCATCATTAATTAAGTTTATTGGGATGGTTTGGGTATTCATAATGATCACATTCATCAGAGGGAATTTGTAACTGTACATAATATATCTTGCTTCTATTTTTTTTAACCTCATTCCCCTTCTCTGTTTTCTACTATTCTTTGATTTCTTATTTATAAAAGCTTTGTTTCCATTTTATCTTGCTTTTCTCATTTTCTTTTTCTTTCCTCATTTTTTCTTTTTCTTTCCTTTCTTTCCCTCTATCTCCTCCCTTGTCATCCTTCCCATGTGAATATTTTCTTCCTACTTCACAATATCTACTATACATTTTGGCCCTTAGTTACACTTTTCTCACATCACAAAGTCAATGCAATATTATGCTTGTCCGATTTGTTTTACTTAGAAGTATGCTCTTTAGGTGTATCCACTTACCTATAAATGCCTCAAGTTTATCCTTTTTTATGTTTGCAGAGTTTCTCATTGCATAGAAATTCCACCTGTTCTTTATGCATTCATCAGTTGATGGGATTTTGGCCGTTTCCAAGTTTTAGCTACTATAAACTGTGCTGTTATGAACATGGGTGTGCATTGTTACTCTGGTATGATGCTATTAATTCTTTCAGGAAATATCAAAAGAGGGATAGCTGGGTCAAATGGGTCCTCTAGTTCTAGTTTTTTGAGGGATGTCTGCACTGATTTCCACAGTGGTCGCACCAGTTTACACTCCAACCAACAGCGGAGAAGGGTTCCTTTATCCCCACAGCCCTGCCAGCATTTGTTATTGGTTGATTTCTTGATAATAGCCATTCTTTCCAGAGTGAGATGGAATCTCAGTATTGTTTTAATTTGCATCTTTCAAATGACTAGTGATGTTGAAAGTTTTTTCATATATTTATTGCCATGTGTACTTTTTTGGGGGGTGGGTACTGGGAATTGAACTCAGGACCTTGACCTTATCAGCATTTGTCCTTCTTAATCTGAAAAGTGTGTATCATTTCAGGTGCTCATTTTTTGGATTGGGTTTTTAAATTTGGGGAGTTTGATTGTTTTTCAGTTCTTTATATATCCTAGAGATTAGTCATTTTGTATAAGGAACAAGTGACAATTTTTTTTCCCAGTCTGTGAGCTGTCTCTACTGCATTAGTGGTTTCTTTTGCTGTGCAGAAGCTTTTCGTAAGATGAGATCTCAGTTCTTGATTCTTTGTAATGTTTCCTGTGCAATTGGAGATTTGATCATAAAGTCTTTGACTACTCCTATATCTTCAAGAGTTCTACTTATTCTGTCTTCTAGCAGATTCAGTGTTTCTGCTTTAGTGTTTAGATCATTGATTCATTTTGATTTTAGTTTAGTGCATTGTGAGAGACATGGGTCTAATTTTAGTCCTCAGCATGTGGAAAGCTAGTTTTTCCAGCACATTTTATTAAAGAGGCTATCTTTTTTCTAGTGAGCATATTTGGGTACTTCAAAATAAGATGACTGAGTGTGCTTGGAATTATTTCTACATCTTCTGATAGGTTGCATCGATTCTCAGGTCATATTTTTTTTCTGACAGAACTAAGCTGTCTTTATTACAGTAGATTTGCAGTACAGTTTCTAGTTAGGAATTGTGATGTTCCCTGTCTTGTCTTTGTTGCCCAGATTTTTTTTTTTTTTGCTATTCTAGGTCTCTTCTAATTCCAAATATATTTTAGGAATGTTCTCTCTGTTCTGTGAGGTATACTAGTAATATTTTTATTAGAATTGAATTAAATTTATATAACAATATTGGGGATATGGCCATTTTCACTATATTGGTTCTTCTTACCCAAGAATGAGGAATATCTTTCCATTTTCTGATATTTGGTTCAATCTCCTTCTTCACAGTACATTTTCAGTGTAAGAATATTTTACTTCCTATATTATATTGATTCCTATGTACTTCCCTTTTTTTCATGCTGTTGTGAAAGGTATTGTTTTCCGAATTTCTTCCTGAGTGAGTTTGTTATTTGTGTACCGGAATGCTATTGATTTTTTTTAAGTGTTGACTTTGTATCCAGCTACATGACTGAATTTAGTTATTATATCTAGTAGTCTTTTGGTGGAGTTTTTGGGGTCTTCTATGTAGAACACCGTGTCATCTGCAAATAATGATAATTTATTACTTCTTTTCCTATCCTTGTTACTTTTATTTCTTTCTCTTGTTTAACAGCTCTAGCTAATGTTTCCAGAACTATCTTGAATAGGAGTAGTGATGTTGGGCATCCTTGTCTTGTTCCTGATTTCTGAGTGAAAGCTTTCAGTTTTTGCTATTTAGTATGATGTTGGCTATTGATTTATCATACATGGCTTTTATCAGATTGAGATAAAGACAATCCATTCCAATTTTTCATATGGTTTTATCATGAATGGGTGTTGGACTTTGTCAAATGCTTTTTCTGTATCTACTGAGATGATCATTTGATTTTTGTCCTTGGCTGTGTTATTATTTTGTATTACATTTATTGATTTGCATTTCTGCATACC
Source organism: Hydrochoerus hydrochaeris (assembly GCA_004027455.1). NCBI lineage: Eukaryota > Metazoa > Chordata > Mammalia > Rodentia > Hydrochaeridae > Hydrochoerus > Hydrochoerus hydrochaeris. The sequence goes on from PVLA01008628.1 coordinate 25,043, forward strand.
TTGAATGAATCCTACTGGGTCATGGTGTATAATCTTCTTGATGATTTTATGCATTCTGTTTGTCAGTTTTGTATTAAGGATTTTTGCATTTATATTCATTAGGGAAATTGGCCTATAGCTCTCTTTTTTGGTTGAATCCTTCTCTAGTTTTGGTATCAGTATAAAACTTGCTTCCAGGGATGACTTTGGGAGTTTCCTTCTCATTCAATTTCATTAAAGCATTTGAAGAGTAGCAGCATTAGATCTTCTCTAAATTTATTTTAGAATTCAGTGTGAATCCACTGGGACTTGGGCTTTTCTTTGCTAGCAGGTATTTAATTACACCTTCAATTTTATCAGCTGATGTTGGGTTATTTAGAATTTTAATATCTTCTTGTTTCAACTTTGTTCATTCATCTGTATCTAGGAATCTGCCCATTTTCCCATGTTTTTCATATTATTAGAACACAGATTCTCAAAATGATCTGAATTTCTTCAGGATCCATTATGATTTTATCCTTTTGATTCCTAATTGAATGTATCTGAGTCTTACCTTTTCTTGCTTTGATAAGATTAGCTAAGTGTTTATCAACTTTATTTAGTCTCGCAAAGAAACAACTCTTTGATTCATTGATTCTTTATATTGTTTTCTTAATCTCAACTGCATTAGTTTCTGCTCTAATCTTTGTAGTTTCCTCCCTTATATGAGCTTTGGGATTGACTTGTTCTTATTTTTCTAGAAGTATGAGCTTCAACATTAATTTGAGCTTGCTCTGTTTTCATAATATGAGATTTCATACTATAAATTTCCTTGGGGGACTGTTTTCACTGTGTTTCATAAATTCCAGTATGTTGCATCGACATTATCATTTAATGGTAGAAACTGTCTGATTTCTTGTTTAATTTCACCTATGACACATTGGTGGTTCAGGAGGGCACTATTTAATTTCCATGTGTTTATGTAGTTTTTTGGTTTCTTTTGTCATTGATTTTCAATTTTGTTGTATGATGGTTTGATAATGTACATAGGATAATTTCAGTTCCTTTGCATTTAGTTAAGCATGTTCTGTCAGCTAGTATATGGTCTATGTGAGAGAACATCCCATGTGCAGCTGTTGTGGGCTAGAACACTGCAGAATCTACTAAGTCCATTTGTTCATAAGTTTGGTTCTTTTCTGATATTTCTTTATTGATTTTTTTTTTGTCTAGCTGATCTATTTCTGACAGTGTAGTACTGAGGTCATCCGTTACAATTGTGTTAGTGCTTATTTGATTTTTTGAGTTCATTAACATTGTTTTATAAAGTGTGCCAGTATTTGCTGCACCTGTATTTATGATTGTTATCTCTTCTTCTCTAAGAAGCAACTGCAAGGCTGGCCATAAAAAGTTATGACTGTGAAACCTGATTTTGAGTGTTCAGTTTTCCAGATGCAAGAGTAGGGACTATAGAAAATACTGTGATAGAGAATCTTCCCAAAAACCCCAGCCCAAGGATTACTAAGATTTTTCCTCCACTAGAGAGAAAGAATTTTTAAAACACCCACCCACTGGTTTTTCATCCTTGCCAAGCACCGGTGACTCCTTAGTTTTCTGTGTTTTCTTATCCCAAACAAGGTGCTTTTATTTGGATATCATGTCTTGGTTGGGTGGGGTAGGAGCTGGGGTGACAGAAAAATGTTTTTTTCTGTGCAGTTGAGTCTTTATACCTCATATTACACATCTTCTGATTCAACCAATCATGTAGCAAAAATATTTTTTTAAAAATTTACATGGATACAAAATATGTACACACTTTTCCTTGTTGTTATTCCCTGAACAATACAATATAACAATTATTTACATAGCATTTGCTATGTTATAAATAACCTAGATCTAAAGTCTAGTGAAGGATTCGCATGGTTTACGTATAAATCCTAAGCCATGCTGTACACGGGGCTTGAGCATCCAAGGATGTGGTACCTTGGGGAAGGGATGGATGCTGGAGCCAGTCTCTCATTAATACGAAGGAAAAACTCTATTGCCAGACTCTAACTGGCCATAGCCAGACTGGTTAGAAATGACCACATACACAAGGGACTCTGGTCTTGGAGAAGTTGCAGAAAATACACAAGAGACTCTGGCCTTGGAGATTTTGCCGAAAATAAAATTTTGAGGAATATGACTGCAACTTTGGAGAAGAAATGGGTAAAGATTTTAGGGACTTTCATACTGCACTGAACTATATACAGTTCTATCTTTTGTTGTCTTCAGCAAACACTTAGAATACTTTTCAAGAATTTCAGTAATAGATTTTGTTTCCCCCAAGACTAGGTATCCATTACGGCAGGAGCAAAAGGCTGAGATATAGCTGGGTTAAACACATATCACATTTATTTGATTAGATAAGCCTAGCATGAGAAAGAAACCAGTAGGAAAGTCTTTTGAAATGACCATTATGCTTTTATTCCTTACAGTGAATACCCTGAGTCCTGACAGTAATTTATTAATTTTCCTCACTATCTGCTTCCATGAAGGAGTCCGTATGTACTTTGTTATAGCAATTATTTGTTTTTTAAAAACTCTAGGGCATTTATGTCATAAGCTGCACAACCAAATGAAGCTACAGTGTCCTCACAGAAAATATATGCTTTGCTTCTTACTTTCTGGGGCTTGATGGCACTGGCTTGATCACAATTTGCACCTGGCAATCAATCATCACTCTTCTGGAGACTGAATCCCATTAGGCACCAGCATGAAAACGACTCTTGCCAACCAGAAACAGGGCAGAAAGTGAAATGCAATTCTAGCCCCTGACAGTGATTGAACACAGATTATGCCAAATCTTTGCCTGGTGACCCTGGATGTGAAACACGCATAGGAAAGTGGCAGGATGAGTGGCTTGTGCTTTCTTCCGACAAAGCTACCATGCTTTTGTTTGCATTGCACAGCTTATGCGTAGCCAGAACACAAAGCTAATGCTGTATGTTCTCTGGAGAAAGTGTAATACAATATGAGAGTTATCCTCAAAAGTTCAGTGATAAAGAACTGGTCCATGGGGCTGGGAGTGAACTCTGAATTGAACCCCAGCATACTTGAAGGGTTCAATCCTCAGCATTGAAAACAAAGCAAAACAGCAACAACAACAAAGCTCTGGTTCACGGATGCTGCCACCTCATGATTTAGTGTTTTAAAAGTAGGATCTTAGCACATTTGCCACCTCCCCTGCTATTTACTCCTTCAACTGTGTGCCTTATTTTGCTCTCTCCCCAAGAGTACTTTTAAACCGGGGTCTAGTTTAAGATTCCTTTCTGGAATCACAAAAATCACAGAATATTGGCACAGGTAACCCTATGAACAATTTTGTCTAATGCCTTGTTTTAGGGAGTAGAGAATGAAACTCAAAAATGATGAAATAATCTTTCTAGGTTCCAATAGCAGGCTGCAGACTTGAGATTAAAACACAAGGTCCCTGTCTTCTGGTCCACGGCTTTTCTGTTTTGTATAGTCCTCTTTCCATTTTCATTCAGATTCCTGAACATTGGCAGGGACTTTATCACCAGAACCCAGTAGGTATTAAATGACAATAGCTGATTTTAATGCTTCTGGAAAGATACTTACCAGGGTACTTTGATGCTGTATTTGAAAAGAAACAAATAACGCCCCTCAGATTTTTTTCCTTATGAATTACATCTTTTGTACTCATAAATCTTCTTCAAAGATCTGTTGTTCGATAAACTGAAGTGAAATGTACTGGACCTTATCCTGGGGAGATGTATGTTAGCAATTGTACAGCTACACCTAAACAACATTGTGAAGACTATTACCATGGATAATTATTCATTTAATTTGTTAATTAGCTCCTTACTCATTCTATATGTATGATTTTGTGTCTGCAGTGCCTGCATGATACTCTGCTAAGGTTCACGGGGAACAAAGCTAAAAGTCTGCATCCAAGGAGCTCCCTCCTAGACTCAAAGAAGAACTAGGGAATTGGTATTAAATAGGATATTTTGATTCAATAGGAAGGGTGCCGAGCTAAGATGATGTTGGAGAAATAAAGTGGCACATTTTCTCTCTATGCCCACTTGGTAAAACTTCTACATGGTCAACATAGAGCAAACCACAGATATTTAAAGGGGAAAATGTGATAAAATATTCTTGTGTGAGTCAGGTGAGTGAATACTAGGGCCTGAACCCAGAGCCTTTGTGTTGAACTGTATCCCCAGCTCCTTTTCACTTTTTTTTTTCTTGTATATTTTGTGACAGGGTCTCACTAACTTGCTGAGCTGTCCAGGCTGCATTTGAACTTCTGATCCTCCTGGAGTATTACCGGGAGTACAGGTGTGCACCATGGCGACTGGTTTTTAAATTCGAAGTCTGTAGATATCCAGGAAACCATCACCACAGTAAAGACAAAAATATGCATCAATCCACAAAACTGTAAAATGCCTTCAGTAATCCCTCCATCTCACCCCTCTTAGCCCCAACTCCCCAACTCTCAGGAAACCCTGACCTGGGTGTGATGGCTCTTCAGCTCCCCTAGGCAGTGGTACCAGTGTTGGTGGGTGGAAAATTCCAGCTCCAAGTGGCACCACTGGGGAACTGCAGGGGCTCAGGCTGACTGTGGGGGGTGGGGGTGGGGATACTTTCCAGTTGATAGTTGATTAGAAAAACAGACTCAAGAACAAATGGGACCGTGATTTCCCTTTTTTTAACTGCTTAAACAACCAAGAAAGGGATCAGAGTCATTTGTGTTTGACAGAATGGAGGAGACCACACCCATAGCTGCTGGCTGCTGTAGACTGACACATTCAGGTAACTGACACATATAGCCATGAATTGAGTTATAATTTTAAAAGGTTGTGAGAGATGGATAATGACAGGAGACATTTGTTAAAAACTTAATGATGGAGCAGACTGTATTCGAAGTGTTTTAAATGGATGAATTCATTAGGTTCATACCACAGGGAGTTTATGTCACAAGTTGCAAAGCCAGGGAAAGGTAATGTCCTCATATAAAATGCATATTTTCCTTCTTAAACTGTGGATCTATAGCAACACAGGGATCTGTTTTCTTTATGAGAGTTGTACCTTGACCTTCTGTCAAAATCGTCATCTTCACTTTTCAGGGGAAGACACAGGTTCACCTCGCCTGTGTGTAGTGCTCAAGGAGACACTGTTGAGAAGTGGCAGAACCATGACCAGAATCAAGGCAGTCCGACTCCAGAGTCATGCTCTCAACTCCTGTGGGATTAATTCGAGAGATACACAGCATATTTGCTAATTTGGAAAAGCATCATGATGTATTTTTTTTTATTAAGGGAATAGGAAGGGCTTTGTGCAACATGTAACTTCTTTTTCTTTTTGTTTATTGAGACAAAGTTTCTCAGTGTAGCCCTGGTTGGACCTGAAGTCAAGAAATCCTCCTGCCTCAGCCTGCCAAGTCCTGGCATTACAGATATGTGTCACCACGTCCAGCAAGAGGTAACATTTTAAAATATGTTTTTGCAGAATTATGAAATAAGAGTTGCTGAGTTGCAGGTTTGCAAGGCTTAGGAGAGGACTGAGGGTATATCTCTCTGATGTATGCAGATCATTTTGGATATATTTTTACTCACTCTAAATTTGATCACAATTACAACAGAGGCAGTCTATATCTAAGGCAGCTGGACTGACTCACTAAAGGGTACATACATGTTCCATTAACTTTTTTCTTTTTTTTTTTATTTAAAGAGAAACAAAAGCATGTATAGGGTAGAGATAATACAGAATTTGTAAAAAAAGATAAACAATAAGAAATCATTAGTTGATAAATTTAATATTGTCCTCTTAGAAATAGTTGTTCAAGTTACAAAATTAAAGCATACAAAGTAGATATACAAACAGTGAGAGTGTAAACAGCTATGCATGTATGAATCTCTACATGTATTTCTATCCTTCCTGTATTAGAGAGAAAAACAAAACATAGCAAGACAAAACAAAACAAATTCCTATAAAAACATGAAACCAAAAAGTCATATAAAACCACAGTACAAGATAATCTACAATGATTACTGTGTTGTTTCTTATTATCTTTAATAGAATTGTCTATTTCATCAGGCATAATTGAATATAGCGGTATAATTGAATATAGCAGTACACAACAATATTAGTAAAAATAAAACATTATAGACAGTATAAAATGTCAAAGGCAGGTAATAATCAAACCAGAGTGGATATTCTAGTGATTCTTGTCATCTTCAGTGCAGTTGCCTATACTCTCAGACTTTATACTATCAATCATAACAGCTTTGAGTAAAATCTATCAATACAAAACAGCAATCTAATGAACCAGATTCGATTAAACAGTAAAGCAGTGTAGGTTTTACAGAGCTTTAGATTAAGTTAATAGGAAATTAAGGATGATTACTGTACTATATCTTGTTATTTTCGGGATTACTGTCTGTCCCTCAAATCTAGTACAGGTAGAATGACTGAAACAGAATACAATACATCTAAGCAGAGTAGTGTGAGTAGTGTGGGTTTTAAATCCTGGTGCATTATTAACAATATAGTGTATCAAGGCTATCTATGTTAGAGATTCTAGTTATCTTTCTCTGCCTCATTTCTGCTGTGCTATTTTTCTGCCTTTGTTTGTCTACTTTTCTCCTTCATTCTACTGCCTGCCCCACTCATTGAAGCCTTTCTGCCACTGTTCCTAAAATCCTGGTATTTTTTTCTCTCTCTCTCTAGAATGTCCCTCAGCATTCTCTGTAGTGTTGGATTGGTGGTCACAAACTCCCCCAGTTCCTCTTTGTCATGGAAGCATCTTGTTTCTCCATTAATTTCCAGTGACAGTTTTGCAGGATATGTCAATCTGGGCTGGAGGTTATTTTCTTTCAGGGCTTGGAATATTTTGCTCCAAGCTCTTCTTGGTCTGATGGTCTGTGTCGAGAAGTCAGCTGTGATCCTGATGGGCTTACCTTTATAGGTAATCTGTTTCTTTTCTCTGATGGCTTTTAATATTCTGTTTTTATATTGAATTTCTGCTATCTTGATTATTATATGTCTGGGTGTAGATCTGTTTTGGTTGTAGGTGGCTGGAGTTCTGTATGCCTCACATAACCGAATGTCATTTTCTTTTCCCATTCTTGGGAAGTTTTCCTTAATTATTCCCGTGAATAGCTTTTGTAATTTGCCTGTATGTATTCCTGCTTCTTCATTCACATTTCTTATTCTTAAATTGTAGATTCTCTTGTCATCTTCTAGCCTTTGTATTGTTACTGCCTGTTTCCTTGTTATTTTTAAGAGATCTTTCCTTTCATGATCACACATTGCAAACTTGTCTTCAAGTATTGATAGTCTATCCTTAGTTTCTTTTAAGGAGTTTTGCCAGCTTTCAATGGAGTTTTAAATTTCCTGGTAGTCTCTTTGAATCTGCTTCATGTATTCTACATTTTCTTCATATTCTTTATTGAATGTTTCTCTCCTTTTTGTGTTTTCCTCCCTTCTTCCATCTGTATCTTCCTGAAAGATGCTTCCTGAGAGCATTTCTTTTATTACTCTGCTCTTATCTTGCTTTACCTGGTTTAATGTTTCAGTTTTGAGCTCATCTACAAGGTCCTGAAGATATCTCTTAATGTCCATTGAAGCCATGTCTGATGTTGCGTGTTTGCTGCCCTCAGTCTCCCTTGTTTTTCCTTCTCCTGGATCAGTGCTCTCAGGGTTATGGACTGGGGGCCTCTTCCTGCCTCTCTCTCCTGTCATGGCCCTGGCTTCCTCCACAGGTTACAGTGCAGGTCCAAGCCCCCTTCCCTGTTGGCCATGTTTCCTCCCAAACATGCTGTCCTGCCTGCTCTTGTCATTGAGGTGTAAGCAGCAGCTGTTTATGCTCTTCCCTCCCCACTGGGCCAGCCAAACTTCAGGGGCCTTCACCTGGTTAGTGCGTGCTAGGCTCAGTGAATCAATTTGGGATGGCTCATTGGGTCCTGGCTAGGCGTGCAGCCCAGTCCAAGCAAATCCCACAAATCTGCTCTGGGGAGGGAGCAACCAACTGAAGTCACTGTTGCTCCTAGTTCAGGCTCCTCCTGCCCGATTCCAACATGTTGCCCATTTGGTTGCACCCTTCCCATGGTGGGGGAGTCTCATTCTCAGGACTGACCATGGATTAATGAAGGTCCCTTTGCCGGCTCCACTCTCTGTTGGGCTCACCAACCCCCAACTTCAGCACTGTTGTGGTTCCTGTGGCAGTGGGAACGAGTTTGGGTGGCTCTGCCGGCAGGCACACACCTGCGCAAATTCAGGCCAATGCAAACTTGGTGGGTTACTACGAAAACACTGTGTCCTGTAATTTTTGGCTGTTTCAGTTGTAGTCCTGACGTATTTGATGAGCATTTTTACGTTTTAATGTCTTCCTCTGTAAAGAGGATCCATCTTCCTCTGTCTGGGTCTCTCCAGGGTATTTTATTCTGGCATATGAGTTGTTTCTCCTGGGAGGCTTTGTATTTTGTTGCTCACTGATTGGCCATCTTGACTTCTCTATTCCATTAACTTTTATAACATACATATTTGACTGTTACTTCCCTGTGCTCTGGCTGTTTGGAGCCACCATCTCTTTCAAAATAATACACTGAGTGAGGTGCACATGAACCATGTAATATGACTACCTGAGATGGACCAAATCTTTAGTCCACTAGTTGTTTAGCTGAGTGGCCATGGGTAACATGCTTATCCTCTTATCAGAAGGGTCAAACTGTGAGATTTTACCTTACTTACAAGCTGAGTTATTGATCATAGAGTTACAGGCAGCTGAGTGAGTTAGACATATTATAGGGAGTCAGACAAGGCCAGGCCATCAAAGGAGCCAGTGCAGAAGGCTAGATACCTTGCAGTCTTGGAGCAGACAGACACCTCCTGCTGTAGGCCAGACCTCAGGACAAAAGATCAAGCAAATACACCCACATCCTAAGGATTGATATTTTAAAAAATTCTCTATCACCCTGAGGAAGCCAGGAGTCACCACCCCAACTCCCTACAGGAAGAGTCATTGCTCTGTATGTATGCCTGCTTGCTATGTGACTCGCTTCCCCATCTGTCCCCAATTTAATTAATTTTGCCTCAGCAATTAATCTTATTGGTTGACCATAGTTCTGTCCCACCTTACACTCACCTTGTGAGTTCCCAATTTGGACTCACCTCATCTTGGATTTTGCTCTATAAAATTTCTTAAAAAGGTAAGGTCTTTGGCAATCCACTTAGGATACCTTTTCTCTGTCTCTGACAGAAAGTTTCTTTCTCTCGATAAATATGTTTTGCTCTTAACCTCCATTGTTCCTAAAATTCATTCTTTGATTTTAGAGAACATGAACTACTACTGGACATGCAGTAGGTTGGGAGTTTTGTTCTCCCGTATCAATAGTTTTGTGAATACTGGCAGAAGACATGATTCTGGGCTCAGACAGAGGACTTGATTACTCATGGCAAGAGTATCAAGTTTTGTGCCAGTTCCAACCTGATTCCTATGGTGTGATGCAAAAAAAAAAAAAAAAAAAAAAAAAGGCAGGATATGTCTGCATGCAAGATGAGCTTTGTTACAGGAGCAAACCTTGAATATAGGGACCCAGTACCTTTTACAACAGGCAATAATCCTGCTTGGGCTTTGCCCCAAAAGGAAGCATTCCTTTATTATATTGGACATTAAGCATACCTTCCTTTTGCACCTAAGAAACATTATTTTTATTTTGCAAGTGTATTTGTTATGCAAACAGCACCTTTGATGCTCTCATCACAAGATGAGAGCCGTGAGAGGCTTGTGGAACATCATTTCCCAATGCCACCCTGTGCACAGTTCATTTACCTGTGAGGTGGAGATCATAATAACTTTTTGCAGGGTTGCTGTGAGAATTCAGAGAGATAACATTTAAAGAAATTAGAAAGGTATCTGACACGTTACAAGTCGTCAATAAATGTTCCATATTCTTGTGCCTTTTGAAAATCAAAATTTTACCACGCCAACCATTTCAAAATGTAAATAGTGGTGGCATTAAATATATTCAAAGCCTCTTTTATTCATAAATCACCAAGTCTCAGATATTCTGTTATAATTACAAAAAGCAAACTAAGACATATATATATATATATATATATATATCATATTTAGTTTATCCTTCCATCTATTGATGGATATTTGTGTTTTTCCACACTTTGGTTATGATGAATGGTGCTGCAGTTAGCATGTGTATACAGTGTCTATTTGAATCTCTGCTTTCAATCTTTTCAGTACCCAAAAGCGGAATAGCTGGACCACATGGTTGCCCCATTTTCCTTATGAGGAACTGGCACAACTGTCATTACAGTTCTTGTTACTCTTCATCAGCATCAGTAGCAGCAGCAGCTGCATTCCCTACACCATCCCTTTCCCCAAAGTAAAAAAACCTTGGGCTCAATTCCATTGAACTTGAGGAAGTTTTGCAAAGGACTCTCCTGAGGTTTATCTATTCACTACTCCAAGTTCCTTTTTCTAATTAGCTTCTCCATTACCTCAATGTCTCTTTCAGAAGTCAGGCTTCTCCGGACTTCATTTCTTCCCCTCAAAGGCAGCCACAGTTCCATCTTCAGTTACAAATGGAAAATTCCTCTGCGCAGTTTCCATTGAAGTTTGGCTAAAGTGACTCTTGCTGCTTTTGCACAAGAGAAACCAACCAACAGAGTGAAGAGACAACCCACAGTGTGGGAGAAAATGTTTGCCAGCTGTTCCTCAGATAAATGATTACTATTAAGCACATACAAAGAACTCAAAAGGGCTGGGGATTTAGTTCAGTGGTATAAGTACCTGCCCAGTAAGTATGAGGTTATGAGTTCAATTCCCCAGTACAAAAAACAAAAACAACAACAAAAAAAAACCTCAAAAAAATCAGCCCTCCCAGATTTAAAGACTCAATCCAAAAATAGGCATGTGAGATGAACATACGCTTCTCAAATGCAGAAGCACAAACAGCCAATAAATACATTAAAAAATGCTCAACAGCACTGGTCATTCAAGTGATGCAAAAAAAAAAAAAAACCCAAAAAACAAAACAAAACAAAAAAACATTGAGATCTCACCTTATCCCAGAGAGAATGTCTAGTATCAAGAAATCAACCAATAACAAATGCTGGAGGGGCTGTAGGGAAAAAGGAATACTTGTCCACTGTTGGTGGGAACGCAGATTGATGCAACCACCGTGGAAATCAGTGTGGAGATTCCTCAAAAAAATAAATTTGGAGGTTCCATTTGACCCAGCAATTCCCCTTCCAGGTATCTTCCCAAAAGAATTAAAAATATCATATCACAGTGATATATGTGCACTCATGTTTATATCAGCACATTTTGTATAGCCAGATTTTGGAGACAATCTAAATGCCTATCAACTGAGGAATGGACAAAAAAGATACAGTGTTTCTATACAATGGAGTACTACTGATGCATAAAGAATGGACACTTTTATAGCTAATTAGATATGCCTTGAGAACATACTTGTTAGTGAAATAAGACATGCATGTGTAAAAATTGTATTGTTCCATTAGTGTGACAAGCTGAAAGAAAAAACGTGTGTGTGTATGTATTTGTATATGTATATAAAAATAGTTTAAAAATGCAGAGAACAATTCATATTTTTGTATGTGTGTGCATATGACTATGCTGAGATTCTATTCTGATGTTTAACTGATGAATATCAGGCTATCAAAGCATCATGCACCAGTCCCCGTGAGGAGTCTAATCATCATGTACTAAAAACACGAATTCATAAAAAATAACAATTGAAAAAAAAATAAAGTGACTCCTGCTGAAATGGGACTGGTGGTGGTGACTCAGAAGTCTGCCAGGGCCACACCACAGCAGGGGGCCTCTGCTGCCCAGGTCCCGCCATTCCCACTGGGAAACAAACTTTGCTGCTTTTTATTTTATTATACGGAGTAATTTATTGCCAAGTTTCCAACACTAGCCTGGGGCTTTCCTTTTTTACAACTAAAAGGCTATTAATGTGTTTTTCTATAAGTGAAAAAGTAATTTTTTTCTCCTAAGATAAATTCTGCAGTTTCCCTAAAATATAGAAGTGGTTGAGGTCAGATTAAAAAAAAAATTACATTGTTTTCTTCCAGCTCCAAAATAAACTACTTGACAGCATTAGTGATTTTTAGAACAATCTGGAGAGATTGTTCAACATTTTACTCTCAGCCTTTTAAAGATAAAACCAGAGCATAGAACATTTCACTGATTTTCAAAAAAAGCGACAAATCAAAGGCAAGTCAAAATAAAGCAATACCTGTTTGGTCTGTAATTTAACACTTTATTCAGGGTAGGCAAAAGAACATAATTTCTAGTTCCATATTTAAGCAAGAATCTAAATAAGGGATACTAATATCATTTACTTGACTTCTTATGCCACAATTAAGGGGAAAACTACTGACATTTGGGAAAAATTTTAAAAAGTAAAAATTACTATTCAAGTGAAGCATTTCTTTGCTGTTACTCTTCAATTAAAACTAATTGTTATTTACCTTTAGTTCATTTTTTGCACTTTTAAAATACAGCGTCCAGTATTCTAACAGTGGAATGCTTCCCTATCACTTCTTTTTACAGAAGACATCAATATTTATAAAATAGAGATATTTTGTATGACATTATGGTTGGTTGGCTTTTGAAAACACATTTTCATGTACTATGGTCTCTTTTGAATAGATGAGTAATTTAAATTTTTCCTACTCTTTTCAAGCAATCAAAACACTACATATTTTATATTAGCATTTTAATGATCTTTGCTTTAATGATTGATTCAGTGTGAAAATGGTCACCATTTAATTGCGTTACAAAAATAGAAAAATAATTATTCAGGTACCCGAGTTGGGGTACAATGTCAGTCAAGTACAGCCAAATCCTACTTAATCAGACTCATCTAATGAAAACTCTCAACTACAGTTTTTCAGCCTGTCTGGTTTGTAGAATCACAACAGGGAAGAGGGAGGGAGGGAGGGCACGTTCATGAGATGCAGTCTAATAGCTTCACTTGTGTCTTTTGGTCTGAGAAATTCTTGGCCTTCCTTAGCTAGTAAATTTTTTTTAATCATTTGAAATCCAAGTAGGCCACCAGCATTGCCGCTGTTGCCGTAGTCCGGAACAGGGAGCCCTGACTGGCGGACGTTACCTACCTCATGGGAAGAAATATGCACTCTCCAGCTCTCAGCTCCTAACAGGGAGCTGCAGGTCATTGTAAGGGCTACCAGAGACACCTAATGCAATTATCAGGGCATAAAGGTGCCCAAAGCTGGACATTCAGAGCTCCTACGCTCAACCACTATAAAGTGTAAGAGTACAATTGAGCTTTTTAGAAAAGTCATCAAAGAATAAATAATAGGCCTACATCAGGTTATTTAATGATGATTTAGTGAATGAAAGGTGAACATAGCTTAGGAATTCAACAGAACTGGGATTTGTGACAGGAACCACCTTTTTAATTTTTTTATTATTAGCGCATGATAGCGGTGCATGCTGACTACATTCTTTGTGGGGAGTTGGTACCAGTACATAACACAACTTAATTCTTCTTTCATCCTCTTCTCCTACCCTTTCCCCTTTCCTCCACCTCTTGGTCCCTTTTCCTTTTGCAAAAAATGTATCTCCTTGTTCCTTATTATCATCTTCTACTTTGCTCCTTAATTTATTTATCCTTTTGATTTCTCATGAGATATTTAAGCTTGTGTGTCTGATTTGCTTCATTTAACACTGTGGCTAAAAACATTCCCCAGTGCTAATATTGTATTACACATGTATAAGTGATAAATGACTGTATTATTCAAAATCTATTATTTATTTATTCCCCTTGAAGAAAAAGCATAATATTAAAGAATTCAAAGAAACGTTTAAAACTTTATTGCAATATAATTTAGACTATACAGTTCGCTCACTTAAAATTTACCATTCAATGGTTCCTAATTTATGTGTAACTATCATCATAGTCTATTTCAGAACATTTGATTTCTCAAAAAGAAACCACCTCATGCCTAATTATCCAAGGCTGCCATTTCTTACTCCTCCTTGCCCTACCAAACAATCCATTTTGTCTACAAATATCTTTATTCTAGACTTTCATATGCATAGAATATAATTTCTAACCTTCTATATGGGTTTTCTTTAACATAGTATTTTCAAAGTTTATATATGTTATAGTAAGTTTCAGTACTTAATTTCTTTTTATGTTTCATGTTATGAATAAACAATTTGCTTATCTATTTTTGATTAATGAGCACTTGGGTTGTTTTTGCCTTTCAGGTTAAGCTTCATGTGGGTATATATTTTCATTCTTCTTGGGTCTGCACTTCATTGGAGAAGTGTCAGATTATTCTCTAAAAGAACTGCACCATTTTGCATTCCCAACAACAGGGTATGAGAGTTCTGTGCTCTCCACATTTTTGCAACATTCTTTGACTTTTCAATTCCAACCATTCTGGGCAGTGTGGAAGGGTGTCACATTGTGGTTTTGATTTGCATATCAATGTCATATTAAATAAATTTTGTTAATTTTCTCTCTAGTCTTTATTATTTCTTTCATTTTTTTAGGTTTTCTTTGGGCTTTACTTTTTAGTATCCAAGGCAGCCAATGATTTGGGATATTCTTCCTTCTTAATGTAGACATCAATAGTTATGCACTGCATTAGCTATCAGCTAATAAGCTTTGATGCATCTAGTAAGCTTATATAGCTATGTGCTTGGGTGCATCTACTTATTTTCATTTATCTCCCAGTGTTCTCTGATTTCTCTTTTAACTCCCACCCACACTTACTTCAACTTTCTTTCATTTGTTGTTTTGCATGATGTATCTTTCTCTTTTCTTTTACATTGAACATTTTCAAGTCTTTGACTAAAAAATATATCATCCTTTAGATGACATGTGGTTGGTTCATCTTTTTCCATCCAAATTGATGAATATCTGTCTTTTTGATTGGGTTACTTATCCATTCACATTTAATGCTTGGCATACCATGTCCAGGGTAAAAAATATGTTTCATAGAGGTGGTGAAGGGAGGAGCAGAGCCCTCCTTCCTGATCGCATTGAGTTCTGACAGGTGGTTTACATACCTGGCCCCTGTTTATGGACCAGATGTCTATCTAGGGGTTGAGTACCACTGCTCTGAAGTTCAAGCACCCCACTGGAATCATAAACTCAGTCCTAGTAAAAAATTAGAGGGGCAAAATTTAACAAAAAGAAGACACTTTATTTATAAAGAGGAAAAGGAAGGTGGAGAAAGAAGGTAGATAGTCACCGTTCTAAGAAAGAATCGGGGTGAAGGGCTCCAGAAAGATGCAGGCATGAGTCTTTTGTTTCCAACTGCTTTTCTAGAGGTGTCAGAGACAGAACTTGCAATAACTGGATTGACTTGGGGTCACCTCTGTCTAATTTCATTTCTTCCGGTGGTCTGTATGCAACTTCTCTTTGTTTACTTGTTCTTGACTATCGTGTTAAATCTTTACATTTGGAGTGGGCAGCTAGTTGGCAAGGGGATATTTTATTTATGGTTAGCTTAGATTTAGTAAAGGCATGTGAGGCTATCTATTGCACTCTACAGTAAATATAGAATGCATAATATAGTGAATCGAGAGTGAATATACACACACACAGGTGCATAGGTGTGACTATACACTATCTTAAAGTTAGTTACCTCCTCCTTGATTCTCCTTTATTTTATTGGAAGTGGAGGTGGCTTATTGTTTGTGCACTTGGTTTTCTGTGCTCTGCCTGTCAGCTCTTTTTCCAGTCTCTTGGTACAAGTCCCAAGGCCATTTGGTGCCTTTCTTTATCTACTTTGTCCCTCTTTCTCTACCCTCATTCTTGACCTATTTCCCAGGAGAATTTCTTGATAAAATTTGTTTTTAACTCTTTCTAGTCCAGATTTACTAGAAGACCTAATGAGGCCCCTGTCCTATGTTTTCCCTATCTGCAGCTCTGTGACCCTACAGTGGCACTGAGGACAGGACGATAAACTGACATTCTGTTCCTTCCAAGGAAAAAACAAGCCCTCTAATTGACAGCCAAGGGAAGAGGCACTGTATTCTTGTCTGGAATGCAATCTCCACCTGGCTTGTCAGGGAAAGGAGAGCAATGGAGACCACACAAATGCTCGCCTGTCTTATCAAGTATTCACAGGGTGTCTTGAATAGATGCATCTTCATTTACTATGATCCTGCTGACTACCTGGAGGCTTTAAACTGTGTGTGTGTGTGTGTGTATGTGCACGCCTGTGTGTAAATAATTTTACAAGTTTCACTAGGGAACAGAGTTCTGGATCTCCTCCCACTCTCATACTAGAAGTCCATCTTTTCAGAATGCTTTTTGATGGCTGTGTTTCACAGTGTTTTGTAACACACAGAGTTGGAGGTGTATCAGAAATGTACTTGGATTTCACACATTCCTTAATTTGTCCTAGATGCATACAAATTCCAATTGAGTATTTTGGCTGGCATAATTGATTTATATGACTAGATCCAATATATGTGGTTTGTGTCATCTACTACAGAATAGTATAGAAAATGAATTTGACCTGCAATCTAAGGAGAGAAAACCCCCCCCTTGCCATGTGCCTATCTTGAAGATAATAGGAGGTTGTATTTTTTCTCTTTGTTGGATTCAAATCCAATTAATTCTAAACTAGTCATTTAAAATAGGGATAGGAAAATAACTGAACCTTTGGATTTCATCTTACTCAATAACATCCATGTTAAATTTATTTTTCTTAGTTTTATTAAAAGCAAACCCAATGAATAAAATTAATTATATAATTTCTGCATAAGTGAGGTGTCAATCCACAATGAGATGTCTACAAAATATAGATCACACACACACACACACACACACACACACACACACAAACACACACAGTTTTAAAGCCTCCAGGTAGTCATAAGCATCCATAGTATATGAAGATGCATCTATTCAAGACACCGTATGAATACTTGATAAGAAAGATAAGCATTTGTGTGGTCTCCATTGCTCTCCTCTCCCTGCCAAGTCAGGTGGAGATTGCATTCCAGACACGAATACAAGTAATTTTCATGTCCATTAAGATTAGCTTTGGTTGCATATAAAAGGGAAACTAAAGTAGCATCTCCTTCAATACTCAGAATCTATTTTTAAATATTAAAAGAGATAGAATTGCCTGCTCAGCACTGACATGAATTTAGGCTCCTTGGGTTTTTTGTGCTGAGGGCCTGCATTCTCATGGTCTCATACAACTATCAAAAGCTTCAGCCATCATGTCTGTATTTCACTTAAGAGAAACAAAGAAGCAGGAGGAAAGAAGGGTATACTTCCTCCCAGGTGTGTCAACTCCAGAAATAACACAAAAGTGTTCCACAGTATTGCTTCCATCTTTATCTCTTTGCATGAAACAAATTATATAGCCACACGTAGCATCGGAGGGCAGGTAACTATGAACTGCAGATGCATGTATTGCCAGGCTGAATAAAAGTGCATCCATGACAGAGAAGGAAATGGACAAACCCTTTCAAGACCAAGTGGCCACTGCAAACCAATCTGAACAATCACCAATTTCCTCCCTGCTTTCTCCTATCTCAGTTTGCTGAGGACTATTCAGAGAAAAAACACAGAATAAACATATGCATGACATCTCTAGCTAAAGAGTTCTCTCATCAATCCTGAGGGAATGTTAGCTTCTGGTAGACATTGTATAGGCCAGGACTTGACAAAAGATTAAGCATCCACGCTGTGAGTCAGGTAGAGTTGGGTCCAAATCTGTCCTGTACACTCAAGCTGTGTGACTTCATTTTCCTTAGCTATAAAATAGAGCTCTCAAGAGAACCTCCCTCATGGAATTACATGGCTTCAGAAGAACCTGTAAGAATGTGCAAAGTACCTAGTGACTCTTATCATTCATTATAGCATTTTTCCTTGTCATTTATGTCACAAGACCTTTTAATCCCTTTAACCAAAATGCATGTATCATCGTGTTCCACGCTGGATCCGCTTAATCTTCTTACCTACCTAATGACACAGAAATACCTCATCCCCTCAGTCAACTAGCAGGATTCTCATAGGGTATACAGGCATTTGTAGAATATGGATTTTATTTAGCTGTGATCAATGCCCAGCAAGACTTGGGTAAACTAAGTCTGGACACAAGGATACACAAATAATTGGGACTTAGAAAGGGAACCATATAGGAACTGTCCCAGGTTCTCAGTGGTAGAGTTTGGTCTTTCCTGTACGTAATAAACTATGTCTCAGACATTGTGCTTAACTCAATGTTCCTAAATAAATACCTGTATGTTAGGCATTATACTTAATTTGATCTTCTTGAAGAAAACAGACATGGAAGAGCCTCAAACAGGTGGGCCTCTTAAGGAATAGATAAAGCTGTATTACGACCTTCTATCCCCTTGGTGAACTTCTGTGCTGTAAAGGGATTTCAAATTCTTTACATGGTCTGAATTTCACATGAGTCTAGTAAGGTCGGCAAGGGAGGAGAAAGGATTGTTTGTCATACGATGCACACAAGGAAGCAGAGAATCCTACGTGTAGTCATACGAATTTCAAGTTGCAGAGCCAAGACAGAATCCAGGCCTTCTGATTACAGACTGATGCCTTTTCAGCTCTGCCAGGAAGCAAATCAGCAGGGAGGCTGCTGAAAAGCTTTGGAGTTGTCAGAAAGCCGGATTTGCAAGCAGCTTCTGGAACAGCACTGATGACAGAAGGTGAGGTAGGGCAGCTGTTTTATCAGCTTATAATTTTGTGCTTGGAGCTCTCATAGATCATCCTTCATTTACCCTCGAGGAGGCAGGGAGCTGCACCTTACTTCCACCTTATCTGATGTCTTGTAGGGATGAGACATAAGAGCAGCAAGAACCAGCACTTGTGATTAGCAAAATGACTCCCTGGTGGGAATGATAGTGAAAGGAGGCAGAAAATAAAAGGCAGGCAGGCTTGTTCCTTTTTCATGCCACTACTGCGTACTGAACCACCTCCTACCTGCTATCCTGAGTTACAGATCAGGAATTAAAATATGAGTAGCATCCAGTTGGTAGTGAGGAGCCTTCAGTCTACTGGAGGAAAATGGAAAGCACATGTGAGCAGCTTTATTTTAGAAGGTCTGATAGCAGTGCAATCAGAAGGAAGAAGAGAGAGATGCGGCTTCATTTGCAGAGTGGTCCAAAGCAGGCTTTGAACTATACGGAGCGGCACCTCTGAAACAGGTGGTGCAAGGGAATGATGGACATGAAGCAAAGATGCCATGTGTCATGGTCAGAGAATTTTAAGTGGATCAGTGTGGCTGGAACATATGGTGGAGCGACTGGGGGTGGCCGGGTCAGAGAGGGAGGTAAAAGTGGAAGATGAATCTGAAAGTTACCGTGCAATCTGATGTCTAGGTCAGTGGAATTTAGACTTGATCTTGCAGGTGGCAGAAGATGGTTGAATCAGGGGCATAGCACGTTCAGATTGACTTTAGAAACTGCTGATGCGCCACTGGAGTTGAATTGGGATGAGTTGTACAGGCTGGGTGGGAAAAATTAGCAATAATCAGTACAGTTTTCTGGCAGTGGAACATACGTGCTTGTTCTCTTGTTTCCTTTCCCTTAAACAGGTTTCTAATCTTTTATGTATTTGTTTCAGTCATTTCCAGGCCCTCTGAAGACAGCTGTGCTATTCCGTCAAGACCAGATGTTTTATCCAATGGTCAGCCCTGATATGTGTATGAGGTACAGTAATCAGAACATGCAGAGGTCAGTAGCCAGGAGTCCAAAGAATAGGAGGGGAACAGACTGCAAAGCCCTTCAAATAAACCCTGGGCTGCTGCCATGCCATGGAGTTGGCCACTGTCATGTGTATATTTGCCACAGGGCCCATCACAGACAAATTTCGCTCTGCTAACCTTGCTGAAAACTACTTTCCATGCAAATTCTCAGGTTCTCGCCTCAGAGCTAACCATATGAGCTGGATAAGCTGATACTGCGAATCAGTAGCCAAAGGGTATTTGACAATTCTTACAGCAATAAGCCACACAGAATCACTGCTCAAAGTTTGCTGTTAAGGAGCTGAGCTTCAGGCAGCTCCAGAAAGAGAAAGGATTAGTTATCTGCTTAAAAATCATGTGAGGGAACCTGTGCAGGCAGCCTTGAAGACACCTGTTTAACTGGCTGTCTGGTCCTAATTGCATCAATCAGACAGTTTGGGCAGAACAAAAAGGTCACTTGAGCTAAAAATGTGGTTTCACTGATTTAGTTTCCTGGATGGAAAGACTCATTCCTGGCTAAACTTTCTAGACAGTTCAGTGAAAAGTCCAATTCTACTGTCTAAAGCAGGAGATATAGGCAACTCTGACCCCCTTTTATACAGGGCAATGTCATTAAAATCTTTCAAAATAAATATACTATACAGTAATCTCTTATGAGTGAGTGTGACTTTTTTTTTTTACTTAGGAGTAAAATATTTTCCCTAAATATTGGACGTGAAATAAATCTTTGTCACAGATCTACTTCTGTTGTGTTCTTCCAATTGTCACTCACAAACACTGTGTGTAGTCACTTAGCAAATTTGTCAGATATTCTAAGTATTTATAATTCATGAGTTTGTTTAATCTTCAGATTAACCCAAACAGGTCTTCAGAGAAGATGGCAACACCAGAGAACAGAAAGGCGAAGTAACCTGCCACAGTCCTGCTGCTTTGTGAAAACAACACACACCCAGCAACCCATCTTGCTTGATTTAAGGGCACAGCGGGTCATGAGTTCATCCCTGGCAAGTATAATAATTTAGTCGAAAATCAAAGAATCTTAAGGGTAATGCGTTCATTTTCATGGCCAATCTCTTCTTATTTTCTCTTGACCATTTAACAGAAAGAATGAAAGCCATTGTCTAAGAGCTCCGTGAACCTGCCAGTTTGATATTGAGATGCAGTGCATGTGAGCTGGGGGCAGTAGGCCCATGTCCTCATCTCAGACGCCACTTTAACAAAGGATTTCACAGTGATTTTAGTTACTTTTTTTAATCAGTTTCTCATTACGAGCTTTTTTTTTTTCCCAACAGGTAACTGAATGACTGGGCATTTAAATGCCATTCATTTAAAAATGGCTGTCCAGCATTTAGTCCATGTGAGAAACTCCCCTTCAGTTTTCGAGGGTGCAGGAGAAAACAGTAGCGTGGCACAGTGCCAGCGTGCTCGCGAAATGCAGGGCATACCCACCTGTCTGCTAGGGGAGAGCCCTGCCATTGGAGGAGCGAGTCTTTGCCTCCTGATTCCAGGGCTCCAGGATTATGAACTCATTGTTGTCCTTTGTGCTAGAGACTCTGAGGCCTGGGACTCAGAATCCTTGAGATTAACAGGTCAAAGCTCTCTCCTTGCTTCCTCTCTCCCTTTGCTAGAGGCCTGTGTAGGTTGCTTTCTTGACGCTTGCCCCATATATGAGGCCCAACTATTTCTCTTTGCTCTGGTTCACATATTCATCCATTGGTAGCTCGTGGAAGATTTGGATGTGAGAGTCCATTCAGGACACCCCAGCCTCAGCATGGGTTCCAAAGTCCTTTAGAACCTGGAGGACAGTTACAAGCTCTAGCACCTGCCTGCTAGGGCCAAGCTTTTGTAAATTTTTCAAAAGGAAAACTATGTCTCCATGTAGCATTCTTACTATTTGATTTCCAAATGTTAATAAAAGCCTAGTTTTTGTTCCTTGCTTAAGCATGAATAGGGATCTGAAATAAGGCAGGAAGGTATTGCCTCTGGCTCCCGCCCCAGCCCCCTGGCCTATCGGTTGCTGTGGATGTTTCCCTTCCACGGACCTTCTCAGCTTCCTCTTCTTTCCTGCTCTGATGGATGCCTCCTCTTAAATCTGTCCCCTTGATATACCCTTCTAGAAACCTTCCCTAATTATAGAATTATATAAGCAATTTTTCTACCTAATTATTTGAAACTGTTTTCATTTAATAAAAAGTTATTTAATTGGAAAGATCAGTCATATGAATGACTTCATTTTCAAGCTAGGAAGGGAGAAACAGAATCAGAAGGGTTAGAAGGTAAAAAAGCACTTTATTGTGTGCTTAGGCTCTCATAGTTCACCAAATCTCTAATCGGCCAAGTGATTGAGGAAATTGGGGTGTGCTAATCAAGGCATTTTATTGGTATTATACTTTTATCAATCATACTATTTTCCTTACATATCCCCCTTACCAAATGATAGGAAAAAATAAGTATTTCTAAACCTTTCTTATTGACCTAGTTCTAGTCAATAAAATATAAAGAGAAATCTGCTGGAGAATTACAGGAGAGGCCTTTGTCTTCCTGTTAAGAGGAAAGTATTGGAGGAAAAAGACTTGTGCCCACTGCTTCTTATTTCTGAACATGGTTATGTGAAGATATGATGGTGAGAGCTCCAGCAGCCATCTTGCCTCAAAGAGGAGATGTCTAGGGAATTATGGGAAACCGACAAAGGGACTGGCTTTCCCTCTGTGGTTGAAGTATTCATTCAACAACTGTTTATTGGATACAGATCACGTATGAGACACTATCAATATATATGAAAAAAAACTTTCTGTTTATAGGAAGCTTCATTCTAATAGGGAGCACAGCAGTCAATAATAAATATATCTCAGGTTGAGTGTAAAGTGCTATGGTAAAAACACACAAGTTAAAGGACTTTGAGAGTGACGTGATGATATTTTATACAGGTTGATGAAGGAAAAGCCGGCATAAAAAAATGAAAGAGCGGAGTGGCAGTGAGAGAAGGAGGAAGAGAAGGGGGAAAGGAACATGCAGAAAGACCTTCAGGAAGCAGGAAGACCAGAGCAGCTTAAAACGAAGGAGCAACAGGTGAAAAGAACAAAGTGGGGTAAGAGAGATTCTCCAGGTCCAGATCTTTCGGCGGCTACAACAAGGGTTTTCCGGTTGACCTTCTGAAGGTCATAAGAAATCACTGGAATGGTCTGAGCAGGGGAACAATACGGCACTTCAGTTTTAACAACGCCTTTCTTGTTGTCATAGAAAACATTAAAGGAGAGCAAAGGAGGAAATAGGGAGACAAATTAGAAAAATGTCATAGACTATCACAGGCTGGATGAATGTGGAAGTGACTGGAGCTGGAGACTAGAGTCTAGATGTAATGTGAAAGTCAAATCGCCAGAATCTGCTGATAGATTTGGTGCTTGTGCAACATTATTCCAGCAATGGTTTATGTTCAGAATTCTTAAAACAGAAGAAACACAAACTCCTATTTTTTATGCCAAGACTAATGTGGCCTTTTCTTCCATGCAGCTGAAAGCATTCTTAAGACAATTAGAAGCAAATTATTATTTTGTCATGTGTTCATTATCCCCCAGTCACAGATTCAAAATGAATCACTAGAATCTTGGATCATTAAAAGCTCTTGGCCAAAAGTTTGCTTGTAATATTTATTTATGAAATGCCACTAATTTATTAATCAGAATAAAAAGAAAATTGAGATCAGCGAGCTAAAACATATTTGACAAATGTCACAAAGGCCAGCCGAGTATGGTGGCATGCATTTGTAGGCCCAGATACTTTGGAGGCCAGGATGGGAGAATCAGTTGAGCCCATTAGTTTGGGCCAAGATGGAAAACATAGAAAAAGACCTTGTTTCAAAAATGAAAAATAAATAAAAATTAGAATATTGCACAGCCAACTGATGAGTATTCAGAGTAGGGCTCAGGCTGTAAACTGAGTTCAGATTACAATGATAATACAAAGTGATAATAACAAAGTAGTTTCAGCTCCTTTCTCATGGCAGCAGTCTGTGGCTGAGCCCATTTCCACCAAGGGATCCCATTTGCTAACAGTGTGTGTGTGTGTGAGGGGGGATGAGATGTTCGATTCTCAGCCTGTGTGCCGATAGGTTCACAGCTGCTTACCAGGGAGGCCAGCGAGTGGCTTTGCTGTCCAGCACTCTAAGTTCCAATATGGCGGGAATCTCAAGAGATGCTGGCTGGCTGGTTCTATCCCGGAGTTGCCCGCCACTTGCTCGGAGCCACTGCTGCTTTCCAGGGAGGTGAGTGGGTTGCTTTGTTGCCCAGTGCCCTAAGTTCCAACATGGCAGGGATCTTGGGAGACACTGGCTGGTTCTCTCCCTGGGTCACCTGCTGCTTGAGCATTCTCTTTCCCTTTCATTATTACAATATCTATTATACATTTTGGATCTTATTTGGATCTTTCGGTTTATTATTATTATTATTTATTTTTTACACTATTGTTTATTTTTTACACTAGAGAGACAATATGATATTTACAAATGTGAGTCTGACTTATTTCACTTATAAATATGGTCTCAAGTTGCCTCCATTTACCTATGAAAGGCTCAAGGTCATCTTTTGTATAGCTGAGTAATATTCCATTGTATAAAAGTACCATATTTTTTTCATTCATTTTGTGGCTGATGGGCATTTTGGTCGTTTCCAAGATTTAGCTATTACAAATTGTGCTGCTATAAGCATGGGGGCACATATATCGCTATGGCGTGACATTTTCCATTTTTCTGGGAACATACCCAGAAGGAGAATAGCTGGATTGAATGGAACTTTCAATCCTAGTTTTTTGAGGAATCTCCATACTGACCTCCACAATGGCTGCACCAGTCTACACTCCCACCAACAGTGGAGAAGTGTTCCTTTTCCCCCATGGCCTTGCCATGTTGATTTCTTGATGGCAGCCATTTTTTCTGGAGTGAGATGGAATCTCAATGTTGTTTTAATTTGCATCTCTTGAATGACCAGTGATGGCAAACATCTCTTCATGTATTTATTTTTCATTTGTATATCTTAATCTGAAAAATGCGTATTTATCTCAGATGCCCATTTTTGGAGACAGTCTTTGAATTTGTGGGGCTTAATGTTTTTTAATTCTTTGTATGTTCTGGATATAAGTCCTTTGTCTGAGGGACTGCCAGCCAAAATTCTTTCCCATTCTGTGGGTTTTCTTTTCACTTTGTTGGTGATTTCTTTTGAAGTGCAAAAACTTTTTAATAAGATGAGATCCCACTTGTTAATTCTTTGAAGTAGTTCCTGAGCAGTTTGCATTTTGTTCATGAACTCTTTGCCTTCCCCTCCGTCTCCAAGATTTCTACCTACCTTGTCTTCCAATAGATTTAGTGTTGCTGTTTTAATATTTAGATATCTGACCCACTTTGACTTTAGTGCATGGTGATACACATGGGCCTAGTTTCAGTCTTCGGCATGTGGAGAGCCAATTTTCCCAACACCATTTATTAAAGAGGCTATCCTTCTTCCAGTGAACATAAAACATACATTTTTAAGAATTCACTAATAATTTTACCTCTGTTTTCATGAATTCACTAATAATTTTATTTCATGAATTCACTAATAATTTTACCTCTGTTTTTCTGAGATCATTTGCAAGAGTTCATTTGTAGACATCAGCATCTCCAATAATTTTGGAGAAAGAATGCCGAACTTGGTAATGGAGAGGAAGGTAAGAATACTTCCAAAGATTGCTCTAAGGACTAACTGAGGTGATATCCAGGTTTTAGGGAAAACATGCTGTGTGGCTATGCCTTAGCAAATAGCACTACTTCTTATTTTATTTGAATATTGCTCTTTGGTTATAAACACTTCAGATATGTGTGGGTGTTCCTTATGCTTTCTGTTCTGAAAGCAATTCTACATAAGGAAACCCTAAAAGGGGACACATTTAAATTCCCGACAGTGATCGGTTTGATGAAACATGTGGCATTTTGTCCCAGCATCCATGAAATAGTTGCACCTTTACACAGGGAGAATCTAGAGAGTTTTCGAAAACAGTTCTAGATGTGTGGGGTGAGGGAAACGTTGATGGCTTATCAAGAATTTTCTAATTAAAAATTTGATTGAAGAACACTGCCTTGGAAAAGATCCAAGCACACACACACACAAGCGTGCTTCCTCTCTGTGATGCCTGAGATCTCAGTTGCCTTGTAGTTACATCAGCAGAGGAAAATGACCTGACGCAGGCCGGTGCAGCCTCTCTCAGCAATCTGGCAGCGATTCGCAGCATAGTAACCCACTGATCACCGCCGCAGCTCTTGGATAAATCCTGCAGGCTGCGAGCATGTGCGCTTGCCCAACTTCACCCGTTTCCATGGATACATGAATTTCAGTGCTAAGGCACATTCACTGTCGCTTCCCTTGTCACCAAGAGTCCTGTAAACACTTGCGCTTTAAGCGTCTGTGCTGAAACTTAGCAGAATTACTTTTCCCCAAATGTACTGTGTGATTTTTCCATAGGGTAAAGTCCCTGCAATCATTTATGTTTGTAGCCTCCTTTTAGTGATGCGCTTTTATTTATTAGACTGCTAAAAGGCGATAAAAGCTTGAGTACTTAGTATCACGTTCAAGTGACTATAGATAGATACAATATGTAAATGTTACAATTAATAAATAGAAAACTTGCTCTGAATTTTAAAATGGAGATAAATGATAGCAAAAACAGGAGTGTTATTTATATACTTAAGTCACTGTTTTCCTAAATACGGTGAAATCTAACTGCCATTTTCAAAGATACCCTTGCATTATATTTAAATTTGTAGGTTAAGAGGACTTTCTAATATATTAAGATACGTACACTGACTACAAATCTGCAAGGACGGTAGGCCACATACATTTTTTCAATTTTTCCAATTTCATAAATTACAATCTGAGGCTCAGAAAGTTTATAAGGAACTCGTTTTACAACCTACAACCTAAGCCAGCAGGTAGTAGAACCTAAGAGTCCTGTTTTACTGCCCAGAACTTTTTCACAGCCTTTTTCCTGCAGAATGCAGGCTGCTTTTACAGAAAAACCACAAATGTCTTTTCTTTGCCTTGAACAGATAGGTGTCTATGCCTCTGATCTGGACTCCATGAAATCATTCTCTTCTACATTGATCTCCTACCCGCTCCCGAGACTCCACCCAGACTAACTCACCAGCCACACTCATTTCCAAGGAGCAGAGCCAGGGACATCACCGAGCCTGAGTGTGCACCACTCATGGAAGCTGTCAGTAAGCAGGTCTCTTGGTGCAGGTGCAATCACATTGACTGAGAAGGTGAAAAGCAGGATGAATGAGAAGCTCCAGCAATCTGTAAAAAGGAAAAGAATCCAATCTAAATAGACTTATTTCCAAAAGCTTAAACTTTAACAGTATGGATTTTGGAGGCCAAGGTTTGAACTATTCGATTGATTATGCTGACATAGCCAACAATCTCTGTGTCACCTGGGCAGGTATCTCAGGGAAGGCCTTGAGCTCTTCTCAGAGACCCTTTTCACACTAGATTCCTCCACCCTGTATTTGGGTAGGTCTTTTATTTTTTATGGGAGTGTTTTTGGACACCATTATTCATGAGCATATTTTCTTCTTCTTGCTTTGTTTTCATTTTTTAGTGCTGTTTTTAATAAACAGGACAGTTGTACATGGAGCATGGTGTGAAGTTTTAGTGCACTTATGATCATATATAACACAGAATAATCAGTGTGGTTAGATAACCGCCCCCTCAACATTGATTATTTCTCTGTGGTGAGAGCATTCTGCAAATTTTCAATAAAGCATTGCGTGTGCGTGCGTGTGCGTGCGTGTGTGTGTGTGCGTGCCCGTGTGTGTGTGATTTAATTTAAAAGGGCTTTAAGGCTGGGGGTGCAGCTCAGTGAAGAGTGAGCACCTCGCATGCAGAAGGCCCTTGGTTCAAGCCCCAGTGCTGTAAAACAAACAAATGAATAAATAAACACATGTAAGACTTTTACAAGGCCTGACCTCCATTCTAGCCCAGAAGATGATGCATGCACAGCTCCAGGTCTCAGGCTTCCCAGCAACTGCCAGCACCTGAACACACACAGGTTTGCTGCGAAGATCAAATAACACAAAGGATACGAAAGTGCTTTGCTGATTACAAGATGTCCACACATGCGCAAAATCTACAGAGGGTCATTCTGAGGTCTGATATCACACAGTGGCAATTGTTTTTCATCTCTGTGCATTAAAAAGGCAAATGATGGCTCTTGTTCCCTTATCATGCTTTTGGGAGAAGGTGGACTTTATTTAATGACAAACATGACTGAATAATCTCTATTGTGGTCATTTCAATATGGTTCAACCTTTGCAACTCAACTAGACAGCAACCAAGTATACTATCTACACGCTTCTTCCCTTACTGTAACAGCCAAAATAATGGGGACTGGTTATCTGGTTGTAATCTAACACCTGCTCCAACCACAAACTAGGTACAACCCTGTACATTACAGCTCCAGATTCAAACAAAACTTCTCTTTCGCTGCCCTGGGCTAATTCCTCATTCTTTCTGAATGGAAGTGTTGATTCTGCACTATTCATCCACATTCATCAACTGTCTCTCCCATCTACAAAAGGAAAGGAAAATTCAGCTCTGCTGTATTACCAAGCTTTCTGTTTTTCCTGTAAATTCCATCTAGGCACTGTATTGGATTTGCTCTTAAATGAATGGATTTTTATCTATACCTGGCAGGAATCTAGAACTAAAATTACAAGATTTATTCCCTTTTAATTCTATTATGAGGCATTTAATCACAAATACCCCCAAAATGAAAAGACAATTTATCATTTTTCCCTGACTGAGCAACTCTCTTCAAATTCATGAATCTATAATCCAGGGAGGAGACTGGATGATTAAGTGTCCGATTAGAGAAAACAGATTAACCTGGCAAACATAATAAATTTAGCTCATAAGCAAGATGGCTTTATAAAGGCTCCCAATAACCCTCCTGTATAAAATCATGAACCACTTCCTTCCATGATGACTCAATTGAAATAGTTGAGACACATAAAGCAAATGCATGTTTATGGCTCTCTCTCTCTCTCTCTCTCTCCCTCCCTCCCTCCCTCCCTGGTGTGTTAAAAGGATATTTAAAGGCATAACTGATTTAGCTCATAGCTCTAAATACATACTAAATATGGACCCTGTAAGAAAAGCAGTAACTCGTAAAAAAAAAATAAAGCTATAATCTCTCCAATGTTCTAGTTTTCACTTTGATAATAATATCTGGCTTCCAAATAGTTTAAATTTCCTTCTGTAGACTTTATATCTCCACAGGTACCAAAGCCAGACCTCAAATTTCAGGTCACGTATCCACACCCTCTGTAACAGACTCAGTGATTCCTTCATAGAAAGGAACAGCTGCCTATGCACACAGCTCTTATGCCGTAGTGAACAACCTATAAAATTAATGAGCTGTTAGTTGAGATTCTATTTGCATCAGAGTAGAAATGTAGGTTATGACTGGGTTTCTCACTTAGCTGGCTAGTATTCCTGATCTGTCTGTCTGTCTCCCTGACTCTTCCCTTCTCTCCCTGCCTGTCTGCTCTCTCTTTGAAAAAGGATACTCCCTCCGCCTCCGATTTATTTTTAAACTCACTTGGCTGTATTCCTGGATACTTCTCCTGGCCTACCTGGCCTGAAAAGATTCCGTTGAGCCCTGGTTGTCACATGCACTTGAGTCACAGTGAATAAGGGTTCTGTCCTATTGTGTGTCACTCGAGCTCCAACATGGTTTTCAGGGGGCAGGGCGGGGTTGTGGGAAGGGGTTGGGCTGCCCTGGAGTCTTGTCTTTAGAGAGGGTCCCATCCTGTGGGAGCCAGGTAAATTTCCCAATGTGGGAACGGAGGTCTAGAGGCAGCGGGACCTTTCCTGTACCCCTTCTGCGTTTCCTCACTCGGTGTGTATGCAATGAGGTCTTTGCTGTTTTTGTATTTTAAAGTCACTCTCCTCTCACCCTTTGCTGAGGCAAAGACCGAGCTATCTTTTTGGGGTGCATTGACCAAGATCTTCTTCTCCCTGAGGGATTTAGTGTGCAGCCAAATTGCCACTCCTGACGCGTACTCCTGATACGCGCACCCTAACTGTGCTGGCTTCAACAACCACGGCGACTAGCAAGCACAAGCGTCTGATGCTATAGGAGTTTGTCGCAGGCAGTTTCCTGAGGTCGAGAGGGCGCGGGGGCAGCGCCGGCACCCTGCGGTGGGCGCGCGCGTGCGACGGCAGCGCTGTGGGCGGCGTGCGCGGGGCGAGCGTGCAAGGGCACGCGAAGGTGAACGCGCAGACCGGCCGGCAGGGGCCGAGCCTGGCGTCGGTGCCCTCCCGGGGCGGAGCGTCCCAGCGCAGCCCCCGCGCGCGCCCGGCCCCGCGGAGACGCCAAGCGGTGCGCGCGCGGCCGGCTGGCGTTGGCGCTGGAGCCCGCACCCACGGGGCGATCGCTGTGGCTTTGGCC
This sequence comes from Hydrochoerus hydrochaeris, assembly GCA_004027455.1. NCBI lineage: Eukaryota > Metazoa > Chordata > Mammalia > Rodentia > Hydrochaeridae > Hydrochoerus > Hydrochoerus hydrochaeris. Next base: position 55,238 of record PVLA01008628.1, read on the forward strand.
TCTCGCGGTGTCGATGGAGACTTTCTGTGGCCGCTAGCAGCAGGGTGAGGCCCGGGACCCTCGCAGCTGTGGTGGGGGGCGGGAAGGCGGTCTGGGCCTCTAAGTGTTTGAACCAACTGTGAAACAAGGAAAAAACTCAGCTGGTCAGAGGTATCAGGTCCAGTTCAACCTCCTATTTACAAACTTGGAGTGCTGACTCCGCAGGGGAAGACTGGCGCCCCCACGTCAGGAAGCTAAGATGGGGCAGAGGGGTACTAGAGGCCCAGCCTGCTTATCCACGCTTTTTCTGCCTGCTGTCCCCTCTGAAGAGTAGATGAAGAGTAATACAAGTGATTAGTGTTACCTTGGATTTTGGAAATACTGGTGGTGATGCTGCTTTGATGTTCAGCGCCATGGAAACGAGTCCTGTGCTAGAAAAAACTCAGCCACGCGTCCTCCCTAAGCTTGACTTCCTCATTCATTAAACATTTGCACTGCAGTTAGCTGTGCCAAGTGCTGTGCTAGACACTGAAGGGCTAGAGATAAACAAGCACCAGCCCCTCCATAGTGGGGCACAAGAGTCCCCAGACAGTGTGGGATTTAGCTCAGTGGCACAAGCGCCTGCCTGGCAAGGGTGAGGTCGTGAGTTCGATCCCGGAGACAAAAAAAGTCTCCAATCATCAGTTACTGACAGCAGGTGTAGGGAATGAGATGACCTCTACAGCGCATGCTCTATGCACACTAAGTAGATGTCCTGAGAGGTGTAAGACCTAGGCAAAGATCTGGTACCTGACCTGGATTGGGGAGCAGAGTTTTCTGGGAATGGAATTGGAATCCAGGGCCTTCACACTGAGCTACACCCTATGCTTGCCTTTTTTTTTTTTCTTCCTAATCTTGGATAGCAGGATCCAGTTCTTACCTGGATCTTTGAGAGTAGAGCACTTGGAGATGTTTGGAAATGGCCATTTCAGGTAGAAGGGTCATTGTTTGCAAACAAACAAACCTCAAAAGAGACAGCAGCAATCACAACAACAGCCTCCAGATGAGTGTGAATTACCGTGACTAGTTTAGTTTGCTAGAATGTAGGGATGAACAGAGGTCAGGATGATAGAAAGGCTACTCTGGGTAGAATACTAGTCATTTTCCTGTCACTGGAATAAAATACCTGACACCCACAACTTAGAGGAGGAAGAATGTATTTTGGCTTATGGTTTTAGAGGTTTCAGTCCCTAGTTTGATGGCTTTGAGGCAGAAACAGCATGGTGAACCTATGGTGACCAGGAAGCGGAGAGCAGAGGCAGAGATAAGAATCTTCCTTCCAGTTTATACTCCCAGTGACCTACCTTTCTCCACCAGGCTCCATCTCGTGACAGCACATTCATCCATGAACTCATCCATGGATAAATTCCCTGATGAGCATAGCACCACAGTGATAGAACCCCTTTCAAAAGCACTACCTCTGAACATATGAGACTTTGGGGGAATAGTTAAATAAACCATATCAGGTTGCCAGTGCTGAGGAGCCTTGGCAAATTTAAAACACACCATGACAATGTTATGGCTGAGGACAGTTAATCAGGCCCAGAATGGAACTCTGACATGTACCGTCAGAGTGTTGGACCACAGCTTGTGCAGCCTGAGGGTCTGAGGCTTAGCAGTCTTGAAGCACAGGGCTTCTTCATGGAAGCAGGATAGTGTGTGAAAGATGCCACTACAATAGGAAAGTGTCCTATGGAATTGGGGGGCTGGTGGACAAGGATGAGGCTCTGATTGCTTATTTTGGTATTTCAGATATCTAGTAGCAATCTTAAGAGTACTTGGTAATGATGTGCTCCTAGATACTCCACATCACAGGTGGCCTCTTGGACATGAGCAGCAGTGAATTAGCTTGGCCCTGTATGTACAGGGAGCATTTATTTTCTTTCTGCATCCTCAGAGTCCAAAACAGAACTATAAACAGAATAACCTGAGTCTCTGTTCCCTCATCTGTAAAACAGTGATTGTAATAATCGGTTCACAATTGTTAACAAGGACCTGTTATCTTTTTACGGGCACATCCCTCCCATCACTTCCTTATATCCTGACAATTCCTGTATTTTTATTTTTATGTTTTATAACTTTGTCCTTTCAAGAATGTCACATGGTGGAATCACAGACCATGCAACCTTTTGACTTTGTTTTCCTTCCACTCACTGTATTTCTCTTGAGATTCATTCAAGTTTTGCACTTACCAAGTTTGTCTCCATTTTATTTCTTAGTAGTATTCTATGGTATGCAACCAGCAGTGTTTTATTAACATGCACCAATCTTATTAATAGGGTGCAGTGTGATATTTCCAAACACGCATACAATTCACCATGATCAAATCCAATCACTACCCCATACCCCTGCACATGTGCTTTTTAATCTCTGTCCATCGCTAGTTTACTTTTAGGTCTACTTTTTAAAAATTACACATAGGAGAGAAAACACCCAGCACACTGTACTTGTCTTTCTAGTCTTAGTTCTTGCTATTAACATTTTTATGTGTTCTAGATATCTTCCCTTGTCACATGCATAGGGTGCAAATATTTTCTCACACTCTGTAGGTTGTCTCTTCACTGTCGTTTCCTTTGCCAAAGCTTTTGAATTTGATGGAGTCCCACTGGCCTATTTCTGCTTTTATTCTCCATACTTTTGTTTCTTATGTATTAGATGTCGCATATAGAAAACTATTGCCTGGAGCAGGGAGATGGACCACGACTTGAATTTCAAGCTTGTCACTGACTGCCTACATGACGTTAGGTCTGGCACTTAACTCATCTGAGTGTCTCAAGGTATTCTTCCTATTTTTATTACAATAGATTCAAAATCTCAGGTCTTATATTTGGGTATTTGATTTGCTTGGAGCTGACTTTCTATAGTATGAGACATTGGGATCAAGTTTCAAGCAGCTGTATGTGGATATCAAGTTTTCCCAGCCATGTTTATTGGGAAAAAAAATGTGCTTTGTTTTTCTTGCTGAGGATTCCCTCGGATATTCACGGGTCCTTTGTGTTTCCATAGGAATATCAGGGTTTTTTTCTAGTTCTATGAAGAATGTTATCAGTATCTTGATGGTGATTATATTTTATCTGTAGGTCACTTTGGATAGTATGAACATTTTAATGTATCAATTTCTAGTCCTTTAGTATGGGAAATTTTTGTTGTGTTTCTCATTCAATTTCTCTCACCAATGTTCTATAATTTTTAGTGTACTGGCCTTTTAATTCCTTAATAAAAATAACTATTCTATCTAGATATTTTGTGGCTATTGTGAATGAGATTGCTGTATTGACAGAGAGAAAAGCTACTGACTTTTCTATATTGATTTTTTTATCCTGCTACTTTACTGAATTTATTGTCAGTTCTAATAGTATTTTGGTGGACTCCTGTATATACAAATATATTATCTGTTACTAGGGATAATTTTACTTCCTCCCTTACTGTATGTATCATTTTTATTTTTTTCTGTTGCCTGATTGTCCTACAGTAGTGCTATATTGAGTCAAAGCAATAAGAGTGGCCATACCTTATTTTGTTCCTGATCTTAGTAGAAATACTTTCAGCTTTTCCTCATTCAGTGCCATTTTGGCTACAGGTTTGTCATAAATAGAATTTATTAAGTTGAGGTATAGTCCTTCTATAACTAATTTGTTCAGAGCTTTTATCATGAAGAGATGTTGAATTTCACTAAATGTTTTTTTCTGTAACTAGGTGGTCATATGATGATTACTTTCTATTTTGTTGATGTGATACATTACATTTATTGACTTGTGTATGTTGAACTGTCCTTGTATTCCTGACATGAAACCAACTTGAGTGTGGTGATCGATCTTTTAAATTTTCTGTTGAATTCCATTTATTAGCATTTTGTTGATGAATTTTGTATCTGTGTTCATCAAGGGTATCAGTGTACACTGTGTTCTTGTTGTGTCTTTGGTTTTGGTAATAGAGAGATACTGGCATCATAAAATAAGTTTATAAAAGCTTCCCTCCATTCAATTTTGTAGATTAGTTTGAGAAAAATTGATATTCATTATTCTTCAGAAGTTTGGTGCTATTTGGTAATGAAGCTGTCTGGTACTGAGGTTTTCAATGATGAGAAATGTTTTATTACTGGTGAAATCTCTTGTTATTAGTCTATTCAGGTTTTTCATATCTTCTTGGTTCAGTTTTGTTAGGTTGTATTTGTGAATGTATTTCTGTTTTTGCTAAACTTTCTGGCTTGCTAATATATAAGTATTCATAATAATCTCTAATGGTTCTTTACATTTCTGTGATATGAGCTATAATGCTTCCTTTTTCAATTCTAATTTTATTTATTTAGGTCTTTTTACTTTCTTGGTTAGTTGAGTTAATGGCCTACTAGGTTTTTTGTTTTGTTTTCTTTGTCTAGTTTTGTCTTTAAGAATATGATTTTTTTATTTAAAGAGAAAAAAAAGCAAAAGAGAAAAAAGAGTAGAAATAATACAGAATTTCAAATGCTAAGAAATCACTAGTTGATAAATTATACATTGTCATCTTAGAAATAGTTGTTCAAATCACAAAATTAAAGCATATAAAGTGGACAGTCAAACAATGAGAAGTTAACTGCATTCAACAAAAACAAAGATGAAAGTAAAAAAGATGAATTTCAAATAAACAAGGATGCATCTCAAGGACTTACAAAATGCAAAAGTAGTAGAAGGAAAGAAATACCAAACATAAAAGCAAAAACAGAAGAAATACTTACTTGAAAAGAGTAAAACTCGGTGGCCCCATTTGAGACTCCTCCTTGTCCCTGTTAGTCTTATGGTGGTGGCACCTTGGAATTTTGCGGGGAATATGTGAAATCTTCTTCCAGAGCAAAGCTAATGTGCAGACTTCCGGTTATTTATGTAAGTGAGCTCCAAGCAGTAGCCAGGATTATCAGTGTCTATACTAACACAGTTTTCTGATGCTGGTGGCTTTATTCGCACCCTGCAGAGGGGTGAGTCCCCTTCCTCCAGCAGCACAGCCAGTGGGAGGTGCCAGGGCTTCCTGTTTTTATCACTTTGCTGTTGTCTTAGATCCCTGAATTCTTCCAGGTTTTAGTCTCTCTCTCTTGCTGTTTTTCAGTGTTCTCTAATAAGTCACTCATCTCAAAATGCAACTGCACACCTATTACACTGGCTCTTCTGTGTGGATGAGGTGAGGTCCAGTCATTTTAACCTTGAGAACACACTGTTTTATAATGATTCACCATTGAAGTCCAGCTCAGTTGCTCTTAGTTTGGGGATATAATGAAATAAATAAAACTACCATAAAAATTTGTGTACAAGCTTCTGGGTGAGTATGTTTCCACTTCCTTCATCCACTGTGATTAAAAACCTAGGCGTGCAATTATAGAAACTTATAGTAATCACAACATAAATTTTTAAAGAAATTATTGCACTGTTTTTGGAGTGGCTGTGGCATTTTAAATTGCCACAAGCCATGAATGAGTAATGCAATTACTGCACATCCTTGCTAAAATTTCACATTACTACTATTTTTTTTATTTCTAGTAAGTGTGTAGCAGCATCTAACTGTAGTTTTAATTTTCATTTCCCTAGTGGCCAATGATGTTGTACATGGCTTACCTGACATTTCTGTGTCATTTTTGGTGAAATGTATGTTCATGTCTTTTGTCTACAGTGTGATTGTACTGTTTGTTTGTTTTCTCCTTGTTGAGTTTTGATACTCCTTTATATAGTCTAGATACTGGTGCTAGCTTTTGGAGTATGAATGTTTTTAATTTTGAGGGCATTCAGTTTATCAATTTTTTTTCCTGTGGCAGAGTGTACTTTTGGGCATCAAGTCTAAAAATTGTTGGCTACCCTAAGTCATGTGAATTTTCTCCTGTGTGCTTACCCTGCATTTTATAGCTTTTCATGTTTGTATTAAGTGCAGGATTTCTGTGGCTGTCTGATGGTGTTGGTAGTTTTTGTTTTTCCTTAGGTTTTATGTTTATTTGTTTTGTTTTTACCTATAGATGTTCAATTACTCCACTAATTGCTGAAAATCTTTTGTACAATAACATATGATTTTCACTGGTTAAAATTGCCTGCCTAGTTCTGTTTTATCTTACTAATTAGATATTTGGATTATAACCAGATGGGTGTTATTTAAACTGCATCACTAGCAAGGCGCAAAAGCAGCAGCGGTTCTGGGAGGAGCAGATTCAGCTCTTGTGCTTTTTCAACTTCCTCTGGTGCTGCTTTTACATTTTATCCATTTGGGGATCTGACAGGAAACTGGATACAAGATTCTCCCTGCTAAAACAAGTTTCCAGACCTGTGGATTTGATAATATCTGAAGTCTCTTTTTGCACCAGTTTGCTGTGATCTTAAATTGTCTTGTCAGAATTCACTTTTCCCATTGCCCAAAGTTATAGCACTAATAAGTATCAAGTAGAAGACTGAGAGAAAAGCTCACGTATTAATGCCTGGCCCAACTGTTTTCCTTCTCTATCTTATAATGGACAGATCTGAGAGAGTATTTTCTAAACGATGGCTTACCACAGCTTTTTAATCTATACAATGGGATAATAACATAAACTAAAAAAGTTGTGGGGGTTCTTTATTTTGTTAAATAGGATTAACTGAGCTAATGCATTTTAAAAAAATGATACAGTTCAAAGTGTTTCCTGGTCCAAGTGTGGTTATTTTTACATGCATGACTACAGTAGGTCTCAAATTCCAGTAGACAGCTGTGTGTGCTTGTTGATTCCAATTCATGGGAAATGTGTTTGTTTATATCACAATGTACTACCTATTTTTTCCTTTTAGTGCTCGTGAGGCCGAATTGTGAACTGCCATATTACTTAGACATCTTTGAGAGGATAGTTAGAGTTAATGCTTTTCATAAAGTTGTTTTAATAGTTATTTTTCAACAGATGGACAGCTTACATTTGGCCACATTTCTGTGACAGTGTGATGATTGAAGTTTTTCAACAGATGGCATACAAATACTTGGGAAAACACCCTTCCATTATAAAATGTTGCAAAAAAAACTTTTAGAGTGCCAGGAAAATAAGAGTCTGTATTCCCAAGTCCTTAGCCTGTGCTGTTATAATCATAATTTAGATAATTTGAAAGATTCCATTGCTGGCACTTGAATTTATTTTGTAAATGAGCATGCATATCTGCTTTACAGTGTGATGATGAGGAATACCCTGTTGTCAATTAGAGATTCAGCAGGCCTACAGCATTTGATTGTGGGTAGATGTATATAACTGTCTCTGGCTGAATTATTCTACTTCTATTCCATATGCAGAAAGTGTAATCTCATATAAAATTAACTATTGAAAACTTATATGTTCTTTCTGAACAGTGTTGATTTAGGAGGGAAAAAGAATCTCACCAGCTGAGAATGTTCCAGCATACTCGTCCATATGACGAGCCCCCCCAACTCCCAAGCTGGCCTACTTCTACCAGTGGCAATGGCCATCTTGAAATGTTTCTGGAATCAGTAAGTGAGGAATCAGAAAATAGATGAGGTAGACAGGGAAATGGTGGAAATCTAAGGTGGCACTTGTGATTGTTACCATGACAAAGAGAATCTACTGATGGTTAGTGGATAGAAGCCAGTATACTTAGACATGCTACAATATACAGCACATTTTTGGACAGAGGAGAAATGCCCCATATCCTACATTTGCCTGAATAGCTGGCTGGACATCCATCTGCTTGGAACCTATCCCTGTTTAAAATTAAACCACGGAGTAAGTTTTGTAATACAAAATACTTTTTTGAAGAATCTGAAGAATCAACGTTCACACAATATAGCATCTATGCACACCCCTACTCCTTGATTTTACCAAGTAGCATATAAAAGGTTGAGAGACTTCTGAGCTTATGCTCTTGAATCCTGATTTTTATGCCAATTAAGTGTAAGTATATAGCTACATTATGATATCTTTTAGTGAGACCTATACTGAGCACTTACATAATAAAACAGAGAAGTCTAATATATTTACTTTCCTTTCATTTTCCCTCTATTATAAACAGGATATATTTTAATACTTAATATTTTTGAAATGTTAGGTGTAAGTTATATTAACGATGAATTTGGGGATTTAAATAACTATTGAATTCTTGATCTACTGAAAATGATCAGGACGAGAAAAGCACTTCTACAGAAAATTACTCAAGAGCAAACAAATCTGTTCTGGATTTATCTATTTGGAATCTTTCAAAGAAAAGAAAAGTCTCAAGTATTTAAGGCATGAGGAAGTAAGGAAGGCATGAGTCTTAAGTATTTAATATGGAAGACAGTCTCCCCCAGGTCTGTAACCCTCTGATTCTGTGTAAGTCTTATTAAGTGAACTATCAGACACAGAAGCTTTAGTACTATGTACTTTCCCTTATAGGAGAAACTCAAATGATAAATAAAAAGCAAAATAAAAGATAATAGAAAATAGGGAGGTAGATCCTTCTCAAAAAGCAAAGGGATCAAGAGATGGAGAGGGCCCTGGATTTAACTGTGTGGCACAGGTACCTACCTGGCAAGTGCAAGACCATGAGTCCAATCCCTGGCACAAAGAGATGGAGGGAATGGGAGGAAGGAGAGGGAAAGAGAATGAAAAAGGAATTTAGATGTGTACACTTAGCGGCTCTACACGGGAGAGTAAATATTATGTGCTAATAAAGAAAATGATAGGAGAAAAAGTGATTCTCTTATGGCCAGTGGCATCTACTCATCGATTTTTGTGTCTGTCATTGCAGATGGCATTTAATGACTGCTTCAGTTTGACCTACCCTGGAAACCCCCACCCAGGGGACTTGATTGAAGTGTTTCGTCCTGGTTACCAGCACTGGGCGTTATACTTGGGTGATGGTTATGTTATCAACATAGCTCCTACAGGTAAGGCTTGTTGCCAGTTGCCCCTGGAAGCTTTTAGTTTTCTCAAAATAAGAAGTAGTGAACAAAATAAACAAAAATAAAATGTGGATAGTAGATATAGCCAGTGAAGCTAGGTTCAGGGAAGGACATAAGACCGAAGTGTCATTGAAGAAATCACAAAGATCAATCAGTGTTAAAAATCACAATTAAAATTAATCATAATATCAAACTGGAGAAGATTTTTTTATATCCTTACAGGTCTTACAAATAGATTATTAATTCATTCAACACCTATTGCTAGATTACTTAGGATGTACTGAATGCTGTTCTTTGGCTAGGGATTCATAGAAATTTCCTTGTATAATGCAGCTTACATTTTAGTACAGAGAGAGAACCAAGAAAAAATTATCAAGGTGAATGTTAAAAGGAAAATAAGCAATGTGGTAAAAAATAAATCACCTTGTCTTTCTGCCATGACGTTCCCGCCCTGTAGTAGCCAACTGGGGACTGAACCATGTGAAACTGTGGGCCACAACAAACCTTTCTTCCTTTAAATGGTGGGATTCTGGTATTTTGTCTAACAATAGGAAAGCACTCTAATACAGAAAATTGATACTAGACAAGTAAATGTGACTATAGCTATGTGTTCACAAACCTTTGGAGCTAGCTGGTGGGAAATTTGGAAAAGTTTAGAGAATTAGTCTAGAGACAGCATCAGAGGTTGTAAGCAGAGCTTGATAGGCACTCTCCTTGAAATTAAGTGTTCATTAAAAAATCAAAAGAAAGTAACATTTGAGAAAAAAATCTCACTCATCTTATTTCTGCAGTTTTTACATCTGGAAAATAGCACTGTCTTCCTAGTTTCCACTGTGACACTTCATGTTCATACTTCCCTCTTAGGTCTTAGGCTCTGTATGAGTGTGCTTAAGTTCTGAATTTCAATCTTGCAGATTGAAATTCCTTTCTATTGTTATCCACTGTGATATTTTTCAAGCCAGTTTACCTCTCTAGTCAATTCCTTCATTTTTCCATTGAGTTTTAAAATAATTTTTTAAAAGGTTTAGCAATTGAACTAGGACAGTTAGGCATGAAAGGTATAAGAGCTTTTCATGTGTAATGTTAACGAGAAAATGCTACTCTATTGGGAAAGATAGTAGACCAAAGAGTAATAGAAACATTTGCTGTTAATCATTACTGTTACGATTTAAAGCTTGGGTGGCCCTTGTAAGCTTGTGTTTGGAAGGTAATTGTATCATAGGGCAGTGTCCTCATTAGTGGGTTGGTCCCCTGATGAATCAATCCATAGCTGAATGTCAGGAAGTTGGTCATGGTTGGAGGCAGGTCCCTGGGGTGTGACCCGGAAGTGTTTATCTCCCTCTCCTCCCGTTTCCTGACTGCCATGACATGAGCAGCTTTCGTCAGCATAGGTTTTCCACCATGCTGCCTCTACCTTGGAGTCAGATGATTGTGGACCAAATACATGAACCCAAATGGACCTCTCCAAGTTGTAGCTGGTGGATAGTGTGCTCCATTGACAACAAAGTGACTAAGACAGTTGCTAAAAGAAAAATGTTTTAAAATGCTGGTTATGTAGTGACTTTTCTTCTCATGAGTCACCTGACCATGAGATGCTTTTGTGCATCTTTGTCAGATGCTGAGAAAGAACTGTACCATAGAAACAGTGGGCAGTGATCCTATCTGTATTGTGCTAGGAACACATACCAGATCTCTAATAATCAATCTATTGACCACTTGTTTCCCAAGAACAGGTAAGGGGTTCCTGCCCTTATTTCATGAGACAATCATAGACTCTTAGAGTTTTTCTTTATCCACACTCATACATTGTTAGTAGTACTGATAATTTCCAGGGTGAGTGTTTATTGATGTTGAGACCAAGTGGGCTTTTTTTGCATATACCTAAAGACCAGAGCTAGTACTAATCATCCCAGCATCTCGGAAGTCTTTCAGTGGCATTGGAGCTCACTGGGTTAGGACACTAACCCTGGCTGACCGGAGTTCTCCTCACAGATGGCATCCCTTCCACATTCACAAGCGCCAAGTCTGTGTTTAGCACAAAGGCCCTGGTGAAGATGCAGCTGTTGAAGGATGTTGTGGGAAATGACACATACAGAATAAACAATAAATACGATGACACGTTCACTCCCCTCCCAGTGGAGGAAGTCATTCAGCGGTCGGAGTTTGTCATAGGACAGGAGGTGTCATATGACATCCTGGACAACAACTGTGAGCATTTTGTGACTTTGCTTCGCTATGGAGAAGGAGTTTCGGAACAGGTGAGTTAACCTTGGAGGACACAGAAGTCTCTTACCTTGAGGATATCATAACATTCAGCTGTGGTAAGTGTCCCAGGACTCAAATGAAATGAAAATAGCAGGAAAATATGAAAAACTGGAGGACAGAGAAGGAAATTGAGTTGTTCCAGGTTGTTCAGCAAGTGACTGGCCAATGTAGATACAACGAATTTGGGACTAGAAATGCACATTGGGGATTTGAAATAGAATCAAGGCCCAGCTTTCTTGCAGTTTTACTGTCTTCTGTTCTTCAAAACTTGTGTTACTCTGCCATACTGCAAACTCAAATCAATAACTATTGGTACTAAAGAGAATAAGCCAAAAAGGACATTGGCTTTTTTGAGTGGAAGTTCATTTGCCAGTCGTATCGACTGTCAGCTTGATATTCTTTTCCAGTGCTGGACAGAGGCCAAATAATGATATACCCCGGTGGGTTTATAAATATTTTCTTTTTCTTAGCAATGAAATGTTTTCAACGCAATGCTGTGTTTTTAAATGAGTCCTTTGATTCATTGTGTTTTTAGGTGACTTCTAGGGGATTGATTAGTTGACTTTATAGGACATTGTGATTTAGACAGTTCCCAACACCATTTCCCAGTAGACCAGATTTTCTACTAACCCCATGCTTGCTTCACTTGCCCTCACCCTACTGAGCATTTCACCAGTCCACGTCTATTATTGATATTTTAAACTGAAGATTTGTTAAAATGATATAAAAGAATGGATCTATAAAACTACTATCAGAGGAAATCTTCATCCAAAATACATGGAAAATGTTAATGTTTAAAGTTAAAATATCAAAAGTCATTTCATAGCTAATACATTTAATAGAATTGTTAACCTATAAAAACTTTTTTGAAAGATTAAAAATTAGGAGACTAATACCATGAGAATTTTAGTCATATTTTTAAAACATACATTTATTTAAAACTTCCAAGTATTTTGAGATGTGGATCTACTATAAAAACTTGTGGTCTCAGAAATGAGGTTCAGTGCTTCCACTTGAGAAAGTGGGAGATAAAAAACACAATGAAAGAAATGACATATTTGTTATCATTAGAAGATAATTTAACTGGAAATTCATTGTCATTAAGAAACACATTAATGTGATAAATGTTTCACTCACAAGAACGGTAAGTTACTGCTGAACTAGAACATAGGGGCCACACAAACTCTTCCTGAAAACTAGTGATGCCGCTGGGACACAGGCCCTGCCCCACTTCTTTTTTAATGATAAAGTTGCTCACTGCACCTGGAAGTGATTTCTTTATTTATTTAAGGTTTATAAAATGGAGATGTACTGATCAGAAGGCACAAATTTGAGTTACACAAGATACAGGCAGTTTGGAGATCTAGCATGTTATCAGTACTGTGGTACATACTTTAAATGTTGCTCTAAGAATGGATGTTAGGTGAAGTGTTCTTAACACAGAAGGGGAAAAAAAGAAAGCACAGAAGACAAAACAAGATTACCGCAAAAACCAACAAAGATGGTGGGAGAAAACTTGGGGAGGTGACAAATAGGTTTCTGAACATTTATGGTGATGACGATGGTATGGTGCATGCCCAGCTCCAAAAACACCAAGTTGTATACATTCAAGATCTACAGCCTTTTGTATCTTAGGCACACTTCAATAAAGTAAGCATATGCTAAATAAAGATGGATTCCAATTATCGTTTCACTTTGACTCTAACTTGCAACTCACCGTCTTTCACCTTATATACCTAGACCCACGAAAAAAAAATTACTCCTCGACACAAGGTGGAATTTGTCCCCAGTAACTTATGATAATGATGATGTTGTGACAGCCTTATGAACCCACCTAAGCTCTAGCATTCTGTTGACTGAAGTGGGCACATCTTCACTACTTAGCAGCTGAGTGACCTTGGGTACACTAGTTATCTGTGTTCTACTGTGTACGTTGAGGTTGCTCTAAAGGTCAGAAGATACCTGAGGTCTCCTTTAGCTTAGTGCATTATGATTTCTTTATCTTCATATGCAAGCATGCCTCCAAGGGGTACTATCTTCAATTACAGTGTCTTAGGGATTTTATGAATCTTTGTTAGGCTCAAATAAAAGTAAAAGAAACAACATAACCTGGGTTATTTATCAGTAAAATAATGTGTTACTACTAATTAATAGCTCGTATTGAATTCTTTCATTTTGGAGTTGCCTTAAGGCTTTGGGAAATTAGGCTCAAAAATGTCTCCTTGAGAAATGGCCATGTAGTTCTCCAACTTAAGAAGTTACAAATACATACAATTGATTAGAAGGATTTGATCCCATCTTTTAATTTCTTAGTACTTTTGTGTGTTTTTAGAAATTAAAAGACAACTTTTAGAGAAAGTTTTAGGATCAGAGCAAAATAGAACAGATAGTTTGGAACAAAATGTAATAGAAGTTTTCTCTCTTTCAAATAAACATGTAACATCCTCTACCATCAAAGCATTGTATGTCTTAAATTGGTGAACCAACTTTGGCAAATCATGATCAAAGTCCATGGTTTTACATTATGATTCACTCTGTGTTGTAGATTCTGTGAATTTGGGCAAATTTAAAATGATATATATTCACCATTATGGTATCATAGTTTCCATGTACTAAACTTTTAATCTCCACCTATTCATCCTTTCCTCACCCCATCCCTTGGCAACCACTGAATTCATTTGGCTGCCTCTGTAGTTTAACCTCTTCTAGCATGTCACGTAGCTGGAATCAAGAAGCGTATAACCTTTTGGATGCCATAACACTGTGCCTTTCCACAGGCAACAAATGAGAGTTCTTGCTGGTCCAAATACTCTTGTTAGTATTCTGGATATAAACTGTTTTGACAGGCATATTGGAATATCTTATTGTTTCAGCTTACAATCACTCAGTTGCGTGCATTATTTGGCATCTTTTCAAATGCTCATTTGTTCTCTGAATATCACCTTTAATGATGTTGTTTTTTTCATTTTTTTGTGTGTGCCTTTTTTTTCTATCACAATTTTTATTTTCCTGTTGGGTTTTTTGAGTTCTTTATCTCTTGTGGATAACAGTCTTTTATTAGATTTGTCTTTTGCAAATGTTTTCTCCCAGTCTGTGGCTTAATTTTTTCTGTACTTTTCAAAATATATAAAAATAATACTTCTTGCTGTTAGAGTACAAGCAAGTTATTAAAATGCGTCTAGGTTTGTGTAGGAGGTAAGGACTTCGGAAACACCTGAACAAATCCATACGTGAATACCCCCTGTTGGTGCTCAGTGCACCAGTGCAGCCTTCCAGTCTCAGGAAAGACTTCTGACAAACCGTACAGTTGTCCGTACACTGCCTCTTCCAGATTCAGTTAATATTTCACTGGGCATGAACAGAGCCTTGGAATGAAGCCTTTATTATGCTGCAGGGACAGAAAGGCTTGCAAAAGTTAAAAAATGCAGAACAAGATTTGCTGACATTGTAATCCCAAGTAAGTCACCAAGTAAAAGCTCACCAAGAGCATCCTGGTGCATTTCAGTCCTGCAGACCAGATCTCATTACATGGGACTTGGAGGGACTGTCCTGGTTACATGGGATTATGTGATCTAGAATGAGACTTGAATTAAATGAGTAGCTGGGGGCTAAGGGACATGCAGTGATCTTCTGGAATGGTTTCTATTCTGCAATCTCAAGTAATTTTGGCTTGGGATCAAGTTTTCCATCCCCTCTTCCTACACCTCTTCTATTTATGTCATTTCTCTAACATCCTATTTTTCTAGAGGCTGAAAATTACCTAGTCAGCCTGGCATCTATCTGAGCCACCACCTGTCCACACTAGCCTGTCCACACCATCCTAAAACTCTCCTAGGGTTGTACCTTGCTGGCATTTGACACTTCGGTGAAAAGACACCTATTGAATTGCAGGATTTTCATTGCCTGCCCCATTTCCCTGTGTCAGATCACTTGTGGATTTCAGCATCTGCCTGGAATTACATTGGGATTGGCATAGTTTGGAATCCCTGTCCCTATTATCAACTCGGCTCCCTTTTGGAATGTTGTCCCACATCCTGCATATCTGTGCCTCTTTTGCTCTCCCCAAGATGCTTTGTTGGTAGCTCCATGCTGTCTCAAATTCTGACTTTATCCTGGGGAATAATTTAGAGAGTGGGTTAGTTCAAATTAATAAATTAATTAAATACAAATTTTAAACGTATGAACTAAAGCAGGATTTGTCAGAGGTGAGGCCAGGTTGTTTGGCGATACCATTCCGCCCTAGAAAACAGTGTTTGGAGCAGAGACAGGCAGTCATGGTTTACTTTTTCCCTGTAGACTGCAGGATAGTGTAAGGCAGCGAATACACGCTACATTCAGAGAGCAAATACTCCTACCATGTGTCTGTCTCCTGGCCCTGGTTTCTCCTGTCTTTACCTACCAGACAAGGAGCAGTTAGGGAGGCAGCACCGCACTGCAGTCACATGTGCGTGGCAGGCTTCAGACATCCACATTCGGAGGGTGTGCTCAGATGTGGGGGCGGGCAGGTCACCAGCTGTTGGACTGGTCCCCACTCATTCGAGGAAAATGTTTCACTGTATTTGAAAGCTCTGATCCTTGAATCCCAGAGCAGTGTTGTTTTTAAAAAACCTGATGATTCTGATGTCTGAGTGTGACCTTTGGGTCATAAAACTGCACTCAAACCCATGCGGTGGAAAGCAATGTTAGTTGAGTGCTGTGAAAACCATGAATGTTCATTAGATCTCTCATCATGGTGATACATCTCCTTAAAGTTATAAATGTCTGAACTCCTTTATGGACATTTGAGCTCAAGAGTGTCTTACGTTGTCTATATGAGAAATTAATTTGACATGATAGTCAACACCAGTAGTCACACACACACACACACACACACACTCATAATGATCACCCTGGTATAGACCCAACCAAAGTGCACATTCAGAGACTAGGGGATACACAGAGGGACACCATGGGTTGTAAATTGAGAAAACTCAATTTACCTCTAACCATCTTGGTGGTAAATCCACCAGCAGATTCTTTCTACCCTTCAAGTTTTGCAAAGCAGGAATCTGCTGCCTCTGTCACTGATATCCTGTGATGACTACGGGCTGCATAGCTGTCAGTTACTTTAAAAACATGAGGACTAGAAGCCTGTGTGCATTTGTCCCTATCTTTCATATAATTATACAAATTATCATTAAGTTTCTTCATCCAAAATTTTGCTTTGGTATTGAACTTTACATAATGGCTCTGTTAAGACGGGCCTTCAGTTTAAGAAACAAATTGTACTTCATTTAAGACACTGGAATGTTTTAAAATAAGATGTGGTTTTTGCTTTTTTATTTCCTTTTTTAGGCCAACCGAGCAGTAAGTACTATTGGATTGGTGACAGCTGCTGTTAGTGCCTTCTCATTCCTGGGCTTGCTTCCAAAAATACAAGGAGCAAAATACCATTAACAATTTATCGAAGAGATATTGGAACTGAAGGAATATGCGAGGAAGAAAAAAAAAATAAACCCTGAAATGAATGCTTATTTTCAACACATCCTAATTGTCCCGTATTCTGATGATGGATGGCGTGCTCTTTAATAAATTGCTTACTGATATGGTCATTGAGCCAAAGAAATTTTTGCCCCTACTTGCATAGATTTTCGGCGGCAGCTTGAACAAAAAAAAAGCAGTAGCCTTTTCAGTGAGCCAGCAGAGAATCTTAACAAAATCACACCACATTTTATCTTCTACTATAAATATTGTTTTCCTTCTTCCTAAGGGTGGTTATTTTGCCAGAGGAGTGGAGAACCATTTATATATGATTTTGAAAGGAATAGTTAAGAGTTGACACCTAAATTCATATTCCTTTACTTGTCAAAAATGGAACGTTTGATTAGACAACTTGAAATCTGTGAGACGTAGACCATGTGCAGGTCCCCCATTGTCCTGCACCTGCATAGGTGTAGGATGGCAGGGGAGGGAAGGAGAGACTTTGTGCTCCAGAGTTGCACATCCAATGATTTTTAGTACCATTCCAGAGGAATTCTTGGTGGAAGCAGCAGGTAAAGAAAAGTAGGGCTCAGTTCTTTTGGCATCAAGATCACATGGGACACTATGACATTATCCCATGGATCACGCCACTGGCCAGCGACACCCTTCTGGTTCCATTAACAAACGCATGGTGTGAAATAAGAAAACATTCCAGAGTGTGATGTGAGAACTAGAGTATGTTAGATAAAGTAAATCAAAGATTCCATGAAAGTCTTAGACCTCCTCAACTGATTTACTATATAAGCTAATATCAGAGTTTAATATAACAGAAAGGGTTGTGTGCCATTGTCCCAGCTAATAGAGACCCTGTCTCTCTTCCCTCCTTTTTTCTAAATAACCTTTTCCCCTCCTTATGACACCATCTCTCGATCATCCCCAAATTCTCTCTTCTTTCATTGGAAAGATTGTGTCCTACCATGTAGTGAGATTCCAAATTTCCCTTTTTCAAAAAACTTTTTTTATTTTTAAAAATCTCTTTTGTTTTTAATTCTAAATTCAGACCCTCACTGTTCCCTTATATCCTGTTCCCAAGTAATAGTCAACCAATGAGCAGTTTCCTAGAACCATCGAATTATGGTAGAACTAACAGCAGCTCAATGTGCCGCCTTTATCCAAGTGTTTTTTTTAAACGTTTTTACTATTAACACATATTAATTGGCATGCTTGCTTTTCAATAAAGGGTTCCTACAGGGAGAATCTTCATTTCAGCCAAGGGAACTGGCTGTGGCCAATGACAACACTGGTCAGTGGGAGATGAAGTGGGGTTAGGAATCAGAAGCTTCCTGAGGGCCTCATCCCTTAAGAGAATTCTGGACCTTCCCAATCCAGAAGATAGTCACAAATGTATGGGATAATGTCGCAGGTGCACAGATGATTCCACGATCTGTTGAAAATCTGTTAAATTAGCAAAATCAAATATTTTTCTAAGCTTAAAGTCTAGTAGGTAATTTTAAATGTCCACCAGGAATAAATTTCCTCTTGAATTCACAGTGAGGAAGGCAGGTAGATTAAAAATACCAGTGGATAGAATGCTTGCAAAGGACAACCCTTTCTATAGTCTTTAATGTGTCTCAGATGACTTGGATATTTAAAAATGAGACAGGTCACAAAGTTTTCTAGCAGCCTGGAAGTGGCGTGCTGTAGACACAAACACTGTGGGTCCTTTCTCTGGCATTTTTTTTTTGAAGATGGACAACATTCCATTCTGACCAGTTTTAAAACTGAAGGTTTTCATTTATCAATAGTAAAAGTAAATTTAAAAAGCCATAGTTTTGAAAGTGAAAAGCACATTTTAGCAATTTATTTCATTATGTTTGTGAAGTTCTGTGGATTTTTTGCTCACTGGACTCAAAACGGTGTGCTTTGGGAAATGCCAGGCTGTGGTGTGGTTTGCAGTACATTAGCTATGCCCATGCCAGGATTATCTGCGACTGATACAAACCTCTCCCGTTCTCCACTTCCACACAACTCTGGCTCACAGTATAGGTAAGATTCTATTTTCTGAAGTAAATATTAATTCTTGTTTCTATACTAGAACCCTACCATAGCAGGAAAAGGGAGGGATTTAATGACCTTTTAAAAAGATTTGTACATAAATGTTCTTCTCAAACTTGTGTAAAATTTAAGGACATTTGTGGATTTTGATATATCAAATGCTTCCTTGCTTTTCCTTTTTTCCACTGATGTTTATACTTCTAATTTCACCACCATGACAGCTGTGCATTTTACACAATACATACGAAGTTTATTAAAAATGATAGTCCAAGACATGCACATTTTGTTTTGATAGTTAAAAAGAATCGAAATAGGGAAATTCAAGGTCCTCTGCTGCAAGGTTCACTACGCCGAGAAGTGTGTTCTGCGATGCTCAGAGGGAAGAAGAGCTAAGGGTGTGCCAATCTCACCTCCCCACAGTGCTCTAATTCGGAGGCAAAATGTGGCTGGGGCTGCTGCTACTAAACACATGCGACAACAATTCTGATTACAGTCTTGTCCAAAAATGCTGTTCTGTGGTCTGGCCTCCCAATTTGAGCCTTTCTTTTAGGACCTGTTCAGGGCTTTCGTAGCCTCTGTTGATGTAGAAACCATTGTTACTTTCACCTGAATACATTGTCCTGGCTGTGGGAGGCCAGGTGGCATCTTCTGCCAGCTTCCTCTGCCATTTCCTATATGAACTTGTAGAGTAGAACCCAAATTCTTTCTTGATCAAAAGCCAGAGCTCTCGGTTTTGAAGGATGGCATCCTGGAAAATCAGATGGGAAACAATCAAACCCTCCTGCAGGTTGCCCTGCAACCAGGTGGCTCAGAGCAGGCTGTGTCCCCCTGGCTTCCTCTGAGAGATGCTGGCTGCTGCTGTAACCACCCTGCTCCTCCCTGGCGCCTCCTAATTCTTCCCCTATGAAGCCAGAGGCTATGACTGTTTGCAAAAATCTGCCCAGATCCAGCTTTTCCTTACTACAGATTTCCTAGCTGAATCCTGGCTAGTGATTTACTTAGAATGTTTTTCCTGCCAGACTAAAATGAAAACAATAATGTATGCAGTAGAAAGAAAAGAAAAGAAAAAAAACCCACAAGCCTGCTACTTGCCACCTGCCACATACAAGATGTCAGATAAATGTTTCTTGAATGGATGGATGGATTCTAGCAAGGAAATAGGTTTTGTTTTCAATTCTTGAGTCTCCTTTTGTCTGTGTTCATATGCTTATGTAATTCTTACACATCTATAATAGAATCTGTCCAATTTTGTGCTCCACTTTTGTTCATATTAGACTTTCTGTCATGCACAGTTTTTACATACCTATGATATTATTCAAAGTTTTGTGGTAAGAGTACAGTTACGGTCTTTGTGATGATCGTCTTACAGACTGAACAGCCTTTTTAAAATTGCTGTGTATTTCAATACGGTGCTTCTGTTGAGTATTTTACTTTGCTGCCATTTATGATACTATGATGAATATCCTCCTACTTGTAGGGTATTTTTTCCTGTCTCTTTTGGGTTATTTTCTTTAAATACAGTCTTAAAATGGAATTCCTGAATTAAAGAGTATAATACATTTCATGCACATTGTATATGAAATAGTTTATCTATATGTTAAAGTTAGATTGTTAACTTTTCCCTAAGGATTTATGAGAGTCCTTGATTTTTTTTATCATGTCCTTTATGGGTGGAATCATTCTCTGACCCTGAGTAGAATAGGAATAATGGTACAGTAGACTTGAGGTAGGGACTGGGGCATGAGAAGCCAGTCTTCTCCTAATTGGGAAGGCTCCCGAAAACTGCTCTTCACTCCAAAAGGTCTACTGAATTTCCAAGTTGCAAAGTCACCTGGTCTCACCTCTCCTGGGCTATTGAAAAAATTAGAGAAATACAATCCATTGTCTTCATGGAAGTCAAAACTAGAGTGAATCTGATGGTTTTGCTGCCCATGCAGAAGATAACAGGAACATATTAAAGCAGTCCTCAAAAAGTTTTCAATCCATCTCCAGTAATTTTTCTCCAAAGATAACATGTAGTTTAAAAAAAACTTTAATAACCAAAATTTGAGGGGAATCAGAACAGTTGCTCTAAAATGTGAGCATCTGTTGAGAATGAGAATTAGTATTGCTGTATCTCCCTCCCCCGAATAGTAAGAGCCATACCGAAACTTCTTACCTCTACAAAGAAGGACACACAGAAATGGACAAGGGATGTCACCAGAATTGAAGCCCTCCATGATGTGATGGTTGGAATGAACTGTTGAGGGAGAAGTGCCACCGTTACACTTTGCATATCTTCCACCGTGGAACAGGCACATATTGATTATCTTATTTAACTTATGTATTTGTAATAACTCTCTGAGTCCAGAGCATGGGCTTCACTTTTCCACTTTACAGTTGAGAAAACTCAAGGTCAATGCTTTTTCCCAGGGACCGAGTCAAAGCCAATAAGTAAATGGCAGAACCAGACCCCAAATGAGAATGGATATCTGCTCCCTCCACCACCTGGAAGCTGTTGTAGAGAGCTGTTGTATCCTGAAGGGGACAGGAGACAGAGGACACTTGGGAGCTTATATTTCTCCATTCATTTTATCCTTTAAACATAGGAGAGGTTTAAGATCAAACCATTCATCTGCTAATTTTATTGCTTCTACTTCTCCCAAAACAATCAACGTGGAATTTATTTTTCAGAAAAATTGAGATACAGGTAAAATCCAAGGGGGAAAGAAGTACATGCTTATTTTTCCCTGACAGGAGGTATATATGTGATGAACAAATGTTTCTGGCCCTAAAACTGATGGCTTTATGAAAGTCTAACTCCCACTTTAAAAATTAAAGGGCACCACAGTACATACACATTGACCACCAATACCCTCATTTAAAAGATGTGGGAGCCATAGTGTTGTGTGGCTGCATTCATATTGGAAGGACAGTTCCCTGGACCCATTTCTGACTCCACAGAGTAAATGTGTATGGGAGACTGCTGTGGGACTCAGCTCCCTTGATGTCTTTAACCAGAGCCCTCGGTAGTGTCCAAATGCTCCAGCCTAACTTATCATCCCTACCCCATCGTGGCTTTTTTCAAGTTAACATTAGATCATCTTTCCCCAAGTGGAGAGAGCCTTTGGCAGAGTCATAAGATACAGCACCCTAGATGGAAGGTTGTCTGGAGAAGGTAGACGAGATCCCAATGGAGAATCTGGTGCACCAAGATGTCACTGCTGCCACCATGCTGGAGGGCTCTCCTGCAACCTTTGGCTTGAAAGGTGCTTCCCTGGCATTGTTTACTCTCACACTGGTCTTTCCCCTTAGCTTCTGAACTACTTGAGATCAGTGTCCACATCGTGCTCATTTTTGTTACCCACTGTGGAGCCCCATAATGTTTGGCAAATGAATGAAGGTTTGTGTTTCCATTCCCAAGCTGCTTATGGTTCTGTGGCCTCTCTGCTCTCACCTATAACCTTACAGTTACCATCTAATTGATCCATCTTAAATGCCCTTCTGACAAACCTGCAATGATTTCCTGTGGCCCCCAAAGTCCAAACTTGCGGCTGCCTCGGTCTATCCATGCCTGCCTTTATTCCTCCATCCTGGTCCTCATTGCTTCAATTCTAGTGAATCTCCTAGCCCCTCTGTGAAGCAGCCTTGCTTCTGACTGTTATTTCTGCCACCTACATTCTTCACATTGGGAGGACAGAGACGATCTCTTGGCCCATCTCTGCTTGTGTTGAGCTTGTCCTCTCGGCCTTCGGGAGCCCCACCTTCTACTCAAGAAAAATCCAGCCCATGCTTTTGGACCCCACACAAAGTGCAACCCCTCCTCAAGCCCCCGTGACAGCCACACTCCCCAGTGTCCACTCCTGCCTGTGTCCCTCCTGGTCCTAGCTTTACAATGTCGTCAAGAATAGATGGCATCAAGTGGCCACCTCATAGTTTCACTTCACTACAACTCATCTTCACAACAGGCGGACAGCTTGAAATTCAGGAACCAATCCTTCCCTTCCTTTTGTATCTCTCACAATACTGGGTACAAGAATGGGGCCAAACACTTCCTAATGAATTTAATTTTAACCTTGTATATCCTGGATCAAATGATGGTCACTGAGTTAAAATTCCACCCATTCAAAGTCTGACAAAGCATAATTAGCCTATAAGTCTACTTTCTCTTTCCTCCACAGCTGTATTGTTAAAGGACTTCTGCTAAATGTTTTAAAGGATGAACTTGGAGAACCATTGTGTTCATACATTAACTTTATAGTATTAGCATAACATGTCTGAATAAGGTATCTAAGCGCAGTATCTCAGGTATCAACAGGATAAATGCACCTAAATAATGATAGTATTATGTAAGACATAGGTAAGACTCAGAAATGTTGCTTGCTTTTCTAGTTAATAGGAACATATTTAGTGGTCAGATGTAAAGCTAAGTGCAATAAAGCAGACACAGAAGGTTAATTACCACATGGTTTCTCTAATACCAGAGACCCAAAATATAAATAGTTTAAAGAACAGTATAAAAGTGAGATGATGGGGAATAGGAACAGGAAGGTAGACTACAGAGATGGGAAACAGACCTGGGGAAACTGGGAAAGAGGAAGGAGGAGAGGGGAAGCAAAAAGGATCCAGGGGTGATACCTACAGCAGATGTACCAGTTTCCCAAGGGGAATGTGATTTTTGCGTCTCACAAACATATGCTGATAAAAAAATATTTAAAAAAACTAGAAAATAAAATTTAAAAATCTTTAAAAACATTTAGTTGACAACTAAAGATTTAATATATGCAAAAATAGTTAGTGATCAGGGAGATTATGGTGATGATTGACTTGCCAATTAAAATAGGAATCTGATCCAGTGCACATGAAACCAGGGGTGCAAACAAACACCACTTACCTCCATCCCTTGGTATATATCTTGGATATCAGAAAACAGAATGAAAACCGTGAGGCCCAAGGCAGATATCAGCAGAAATGAAAATATATCTGAAGAAATATCAAATAGCATTTTTAGATGCAAAGAGAATGTTTCGTGTTATTTGGCACACACTGCAGAATCAATTATCTTTGTTGGGCAAATATTGAATATAACTTCAGATGTTTTAATGTATCTTCATATGTTTTAAAATATGTTCTAATGTTTATAAAATGAAGGTGATATCTTAAAATCTTTCCTTATAAGGATGACTGTAGAAGTCTGTTCAAGACATTCCCTGTAGTAACTTCCATAAGGGAGTTAGGTCCCTGGAGGCCGGGGGCTGGGACATCCTGTGATGACCACCTGACTGATCACCACAAAAACTTCAGTGTATTATCACCACCTTTCTAGTGCTTTGTGAAAGGATGGGACAGTCAGTCTTCTGCATCTCATTCACTGTCAAGAGAATAAAGTCCAAGGGGCTATGACTGATACTCCAGATCTTCCACCATCTGGTTCTTTCTAAACTCTTCTCTGAATGTTCTTCCTGTGTGTAATAGTAAAATTAAACCACCATACCCACAGAGACTCAATTCAACTTCTGTACCATTGCTCTCAAACACTCTGAGTAGACACTGTCTTTCCTGTCCAATATTTTTCCCATTTACTAAGCCTGGTCCAAATAATCACCTTGTTTTCAAAGACTCCTTAGTCCATCTTTACAAAGTTTATATTTATAGAGTATATATCGTATTCACTTTGCAAGATCTTAATTTATCTATCAACTAGGCTGTGACCACTTGAGAATGGCTTTGTATTTGGGTCCTCAGGGACTCTGACTTGAAACAGCAAGTGAGATGCTATCGTGTCTATTTGTCAGATTCCTTCTTTCCAAGCTGCCCACATCGCTTTACCTTGGGGAGATAAACTTTCTAGGATGTGCTGTGCCAAAATCGCTGCTCTTATCCTCACAAGTCCTCCCACTTCTCTGCCACAGCTTCTGGCAGAGCGTTTTGTAAATGATGCCTTAGAAATATTTTTGATAAGATTATCACCTTCAGGCCAAAACACTGGAATTTAATCATCGTGACTGTGATGTGGATGATTCTTGCAATCCTCGTAAGTTAGAAGGGAAAACAGTCAACCTCTGAGTTTTCTCTGGTACTTTTTCATCCACTATTATTCCAGTGTCAGTGATCTGCAAGTGCTTCCCCTGCCCCAATTTTACACCCGGACCAATCAGAAATTGAAGGTAACCGCTTCACGGCAGCAGGCCCTGGTTTCTGAAATTGCTAGAGTTTTGTCTCCACCCTTGGGGCACCTGTGGCTGCTTTCATAGTGCATCCGGGGCTTGGCGCAGCACCCCTCAGAGGAATGAATGGCCAGGCCTGCCTGGAGGAGAGAAATGTAAATAGAGTTCCTAAAATAAAGCAATCTGACCAGCAGGGCAGAAAGAAAATCCCACCAGAGGGCTGTGTGGCTCTTTCATTTACTTCACTTTGTTTGAAAGTCCCAAGGACCGAGAAGCTGGGAATGTACATCTTGCTTAAGCTCTGGCCCTCACTAGCAACTGGCCTGAGGGCTTTGTGTGCCACCCCGTCCTTAGTCTAAGGGTCTGTGAAGCTGGTTCCCTTCTTTATATCAGTTAGGCCCTGTCATTACGGAAACAAGGAAGAATGAGCTCTCTCAGTGCAGTGAACTTGGGAAGACAAATGGGGCCTTTTTTCAAATAAGGAAAGGGTTGTGATCATTCACACTTGCTTCAGTAAAAAAAGCAAATAAATAAAATAAATAACTCTGTGTCTTTTCTATATCTTGTCATCATAAAGTTGAGCTTCTGCCAAATGCTGATAAGAAGGGATGAAGGTTTTTGTCTGCTTGTTCAGAATAAAATGGTTTGTGTACTGTATCTCAGAAGCTCCAAAAATTTTTGACTTCTGATCTTGGGAGTGTATGAATTGTTTGGTAATGCTTGTTAGAGTATTTGTTTGTAAGCCTGTTCTCACTCAGGAGGCTCAGATACGTTGAGCATAAGGATTCAGTTTCCTTTCAATCTTTGAGCTCCTATGATACAGCTATTCTAATTCGCCCTATATATAAGAGTATTTTTCAGCCACTCTTAAAGTACTAGCTGGTGACTATGCTCTCGTCGCAAAGTATATCTTCAATTTAAAATAGAGACTAAGAAATTAACTTTAAAATGTAAATCAAAATTTTAATTTGTTTTGACAAGAACCAAGGGTATTTTCAAACATATCTACATTTAAGAAAATGGTGAGAAATTCAGGATGTTTCTAAGAAAACTAGAAGGAGGCTTCTCATGCTTTTACATCCTTCAACAAAACAGCTATGCCAAAATAATTAAACAAGAACAGAGAAAATTTGAATAATATAATTGCTGAAACTGATTTAATGTAACAACTATACGTGTGTGTGTGTGTGTGTGTGTGTGTGTGTGTGCCAGGGATCAAGCTCATGACCTTGTGCTTACCAGGCAAGCACTTGAGCCACTGAGCTAAATCCCCAGCCCTAAAGCTATATATTTCTAACTTAGAAATAGGGACCTCTTTTCTAAAACTATGATTTCTTTACAAAATTATGGTTCAGAATTGATGCCCTCACCTGGGCACAGTGGCATACACTTGTAATCCCAGCACTCAGTAGGCAGAGGCAGGTGAATCACTGCAAGTTTGAGGCCAATCTGAGCTACATAGTGAAACTCTGTCTCAAAAAACAAAAAGAAAGAAAGAAGAAAGAAAGAGAGAGAGAAAGAGAGACAGAAAGAGAAAACTGATCCCATGAGTGTAAAACCTTACAAAACAGAAGTTTCAGAGGTTAGATTGTCTAATTATGACAATAAAAATAGCTATTATTGGCTAGGTTAAAATGAAAAAATGTCTTCCAATATGCAAGTAAAGAAACTTCTGAAAATCTGTTGAGTCAAAAAGGAAATCAAACATATAATTGTGGGCTATTAACAAAAATAACAGGCGTTGGGTGTGGTGATGCCTGCCTGCACTCCTGCACTTGGGAGGCTAAGGCAGGAGGATCGCCATAAGGTTGACATCAGCCTTGGCCATGTAGTGAGTTCAAGACTGGCCTGAACTATATAGCAAGACCCTTCCTCAAGAAACAAACAAACAAACAAACAAAACAATAAAAGCTGGGCATGGTGGCATACACCTCTAATCCAGCACTCAGGAGGCTGAGGCAGGAAGATCATCACAAGTTTGAGGCCAGCCCGGGCTACATAGTGAGACTCTGTCACACACACACACACACACACACACACACACACACACACACACATGCAAAAGTAGGAAAATTAAAACAAAGTCCCCACTCTGTTAACAATTAAGAATCATGATTCTGATAATGATTGGATGAAAGAGGAAATTACATCATAATTAGGGATATATGGAAACCATAAAGAATGTAATGAAACTATAATTATTGGCCTTAGATCCTTTTCTAATTTTACAATAATGAAAGAATACGTGAATTGTAAAGTTGACTCAAACATTGAAAGCACTCAAGGAAAAGCAAAATAAAACTAGAAAATAGAAAACATACAGAATTATTAAATCTGAAAGCTAGTTACTTTTTTTTTTTTCTTTTTGCAGTACCGGGGATTGAACTCATGACCTTGTGCTTTCCAGGCAGGTAGAAAGTTAGTTACTTTAAAAGACCCAGTAAAACTTATATTGTAGGTGAAAATAAATGAAAAACAACATATATAAATATTCTTAAGGTGAGAAGATATTGAGTTGTAAAAAGGAGTTAAAACTATAAGAAAATACCACTTAAAGCTTTATGGTTAGGTTTGATAATATCAGTGCACTGACACTGTGTGGGCAAAAGTGTTATTTAAAAACAAAACAGAAGAGAGGGTAACATAAGTGAAACCTTAAAAAATTCTTCCAAATGAAAAATTTGAAACTAGATTATTTTATTAGTACCTTCTTGAAAACTGTCAAGGAAAAGAAGATTCTGACTTATCACTTATTTATAATGGAAAGAAAAAGACAAAGCATTTTCAAATCTAATGCCCAGATGTAACAAAACCCTACACAAAAAGTTTTAGAGTAATCTTATATGAAATGTAGACTTTAAAAACCTCTAAAATTCAACTTTAGTTAAGGTATAATCCAAAATATATAAAATTTGCCCATGAATTTAAAGATGATTTTAGAATAAGTTTGAAAATATAACACATTCTAGTAATAGAGCAAACGAGAGAAAAGAATAATCATTTCAGTAGATAATGAGAAGATATTCCATGAACTGTATCTCCAATAAAACACATCCTTGATTAACCAAACTAGAAGTGAGTTTCATTACCTGACATAGGCTAACTTGCACCAATTCTTAAAATCAGACTTATAAGTGAAGACTCCTTGAGGTATTTTTATTGTGAAGCAGAGCTATCTGCTAGCCTCACAATTACTTGACATTGCTCTAGAAATTCTGGACTAGATACTAAGATAGAAAACAAAGATATGCACTTTATCTCCTGAAAAGCATGGTGGAACATTACTACTTACAATTACTAAAACCTATCTTTCTAGAATACTCAGAATTCAAGGATTAATAGCAAAGTATAGAAATCATTTTAGTCAGAAAATGACATTATACTCTCCTATATAGTCATAATGAGTTAGAAAACATAATGGGGAAAAGCATTCACAATTTAAACCTATGTAAAGCATTTAACATTAAGCAATGTTAACTACTTAAGTAAATGCATGGGTCCCACATGGGGAAATTTGCATGTATTTATCAGGAGATATGGAAAAAAAAGCATGAATAAATGGGTAGACCTCTCTTATTACTAAATGAAAATTCATTCCAAAGTATTAAAATCCCAAAGGGAGCTTTTTAAAAGTCTGAAAATTTATTTTAGAATTTATCTGGGGGGAAAAAAAAACACAGAAAAGTAAGAGATACTGAAAATGAATATAAATAAGAGTACATAATCTTACCAATAATTAAATGAAACATAAGACTATAATTTTTAAACTGTAGCAGTAGATCAATAATAGGCTTTCCATATTAATAATATATAAATATATAACGTATATGAATGCAACATATAAGCTTTTATAATGTACATTCTCTATATATTTTTAAAAACCATAGGAATACATTAGTGTAGGACTGATGAAGCTGGTATTAGCGTAGGCAGCTAAGTTAGACAGAAGTTAATAGTCAGACCGGGACAGAGAATCAGCGCTGAAGGTGAGAACGTGTCGCAGCTGTGGCTGCAGGTGCGTCTGCCGAAGGCCAGGCTTCAAGATAAAGATCTAATGGCCAGGCCCACCTGCCTTCCTGAGGGATAAACAATAACCCGAGATTATACCATACCTGGTATCACCCAGTGGAATAAAGTCCAGATAAACATCATTCACCCAAGTGGGTGACCAGAACACCCAAACCCATTCCTTCCCACAATGCCTTTGATCTTTCCTTGTACCCTTGTCATGTGACCTGCTTCATTTTAGAGTCTGCTATACTTGTAATTCCATTGTTTGACTATAGTTCAACCTAAATTGTAGCCAGTTCAAGATTTCTTATCTACCTTGGGACTTTGCTCCTTAAAACATTCTTGGAGAAGGGACCTCTTTGGCACCCCACTTTCTGGACCCCTCCTATCTCTCAGAGCTATCTCTTAATACATCTTTCCTACTGTTAAGCTTCATTGTTCCTCGGAGTTCATTCTTCCATTTCAAAGAGCATGAACTTGGTGCATCTGAAACCTACCAGGCAGGACTTACATTTCTCCTATGTCAGTATTATGCTCAGTTGGGGAATAAATGAACGAAAGAAATGTTAAATATTCAATAGCCAAAAAGTATCTCCTGGAAAAACTAGTGAATAAACAAGTTTGATCCCTGGTACAAAGTATACCACGAACTATTTTTAAAAGCATTAAAATAAAAATTTTAAACTAAATAAACAATAATCTTTTTGTAATCACGTAAAACTTTCTGTGCACACTGGCAAGGGAACTAAAACCTTAAAGGAATAATCAACAGCTCATATAAATAAGGAAAACAAGCGACCGAGTAAAAAATAGATTTAAAAATGTACACGGACAATTCACAAATGGACAAATAATATGAAAATATGCTTATCTTCACTGAAGATGAAAATCAAAAAAATACAAATAAAAACTGACTGAGATACCATTTTTAAAAAGTCTCATCAGACCAGCAAAATTTTTCTTTATTTGATTGATTGATTGCATTATTGGGGATCAAATCCAGGCAAATTTTGCTACATAACTACATTCCAAGACCTTTTATTTTTTTATTTACTTATTTACTCATTTATTTATTTACTTCTCTTTTATTTTTGAGACAGAGTCTTGGTAAGTTGCCCAGGCTGGGCTTGAACTTATGACCCTCCTACTTCAGCCTCCCAGCTGCCTGAACCTACAGGGATTAGTCACCATGCCTGACATTAGGGCAGTATTTCTTCTTCCTTTTTTTTTATTTAAAGAGAAAAAAAAAAACAGGAAAAAGGTAGAAATATTACAGAATTTCAAGAAAAGAAGATAAACAGTAAGAAATCACTAGTTGATAAATAACATATTGTTCTTTTAGAAATAGTTATTCAAATTACAGAATTAAAGCACACAAAGTGGACACTAAAGCAGTGAGAGTGCAAACAGATCTGTTCAGCAATCCAACAAGAACCTAGAAATATGGTCATCAATCCCACACACCTAAACATACATGCAGCTATATCTTTTATAGCACTTCCTATTTCCTCTTTTTTTACAATAGCAATTATACATTTTTAAAATTTTATTTAAGAGAAGAAAAAAAAAGCAAAACAAAAAAGGGTAGCAACAATACAGAATGCTAAAAGAAAGAAAGAAAAAGGAGAATGAGAAAAAGCCCCACTAAAAAATCAGTAATTTATAAATTACGTACTGTCATCCTGGATGTAGTTGTTCAAGTTACAAAGTTAAAGGGTAAATAGTAAACATTCAAACAGTCAGACTACAAACAGTTCTGCTCAAAGATTCAACAAAGATTCAGCAATATGGTCATCTATTTTACACGCTCAAACATACATGCAGTTATATCCCTTAGAGCACTTTCTTTTCCTCTCTTTTTTACAATAGCAATTACACATTTTGGTTTTATTACACTTGTAGTTCTTATTTACTTTTTACACTAGAGACACAATATGATATTTATAAATATGATTCTTATTTATTTCACTAATGAGGATAGTCTCAAGTTGTCTCCATTTGCCTAT
>PVLA01008629.1:0-86042 GCA_004027455.1 Hydrochoerus hydrochaeris
TTTGCAAGTAGAGCTGTTCATGAACCAAAGTGTTTGTGAATTACAGCATTAATGTACTTTAAAAATTTAAGAAGTATGCACAGTCTTAAAAGCCCTAATACTACAAGTGTCATATGGAAACCTGGCAGTCGACTATTTGAAGCCTTTTTCTTCAAAGGCAACTGCATTCAACACTTTTAACTTATTTTAGAACTGTTGCATTTTAATTTTTGAATATGTAAGTATTGTATACTGCCTTCCATATTCAAAACATTAATATTTTATTCTGATTCTGTAGCATATACTCCTGATAGTTCATTTTCCCTGAACAGATTTATTTTTCTTTATTTT
This sequence comes from Hydrochoerus hydrochaeris, assembly GCA_004027455.1. Lineage (NCBI taxonomy): Eukaryota > Metazoa > Chordata > Mammalia > Rodentia > Hydrochaeridae > Hydrochoerus > Hydrochoerus hydrochaeris. The sequence goes on from PVLA01008629.1 coordinate 331, forward strand.
AAAATCAACATTTAGTTCTTAAACTATTTTGACAGCATAAAATTTTCCAGGCAAATCGACCATTTCATCATAATTGCATTTCTTTTTGCACAAGAGTGTGTTTTCTGAGAATTAATAGTTGCTTCAGTATTTATACAGTTTCTTTATACCTAGGGCTAACTTATCTCCAAAGTATCTGACAGAACTCTACATCTCTTTACAAAATAATCATACAGTTGAGATAATTTGTAAGCCACATTTTAAAGACTTGAGACACCAATTTTGAATACTTCCATTACCTCAACTGCACTCAGAATTGGTTTCCTCAAACATTAGCCATGATCATGTGAGTCCTATTGAATACAGTGCTACACCTGAGATTTTTTTTTATCCTGAGAAATACCTTCACTTTTGTTTATGTTTGTATTGTTCATTCTCAAAATAGAGATCATTTTCTAACTGTTACTTCTTAAAATTACTTATATCTCCTTCCATCTTAATTTCTTTTTAAAATATTGCAGTTTGTTTTGTTTTCTGAATTTTAACACAGCAAATTCCTTCAAAAACTTGTATGTGTTCGGTCATGTTTAATGACAAAATAAGTCCCAAGATACTGATGGGAAACTCGGTATGTTAGGTTGACTTTTATGACTGGTAGAATATATGGTTACTCTAGCATGGTAGGATTTGGAACATCAGGGCTACTCAGGTTTCTGAAAGGAATATCCTAATTTACTGCTGTAATAGGTGAATTATAGTCACTAGGCTTCCAGTGTTTTGAGATTGAATCCAGCGTAGAATGAGGACGCTCTTAGAATTAATTAGATAGGAGTTTGCAACAACCCCTCTATTTGGTAAGTTGTTGGATTCCTGTTCTCTGCAGTGCATAGAACCTTCTAGGGAAAAATTCTACTTTCAGTTATGCTACATAGTGAAATTTCCATCTTGTTTGTTTGTTTGTTTGTTTGTCTTTTTGAGACAGGGTCTCACTATGCAGTTCAGGCTGGCCTTGAGCTCACTTTGTAGCCCAGGCTCATCTGGAACTCACAATGATCCTCCTTCCTCAGCCTTCTGAGTGCTGGGAATACAGGCATAAGCCATCATGCCTGGTTCTTTTGTTTGTTTTTTGTTTTTGGTACCAGGGATTGAACTGAGGACCTTGTGCTTACCAAGCAGGCACTTGGGCCCCTGAGTTAAACCCTGGGCCCTAAATTTCCACCTTTCACAAGATTTGGTGATATAGTACCATCCTAAAGTGCTGGTTAGGAAAAGGGATATGTTGACTAAAATTTTAGGCAAAATTTTAACTACTTTTCCTTCTTTTAGCTCCCTTTTCCTTGTGCCTTCAACATTAACATGTACCTCCGATTCTAGCATTTTGTGAGGTTTGAGTGTACATTCAGCTTATTTTTTTATGCTTATCCCCACACTTCTACTTTGCTTGCAACTTAGAATAAAAAATAAACAACTTCACCCAGTTAACAATCTACTGTTCATACTCCAATACTGTGTAAGCATTTTTGTCTCATTTTATCAACTCCCATTTTGGCCTAGTGATCTTTCAAATTTTTCCTCACTATCACTGGAAGGAGATCTCAAGAAGCAAAAATGATAAAAACATGTTTTGAGAGAAATCCAAAAGTTTGAACTACATTTTAAGTAAAGGGTTTCAAGCATATGTCCTGAACCTAACAGATTAACAGAAGAGTACCAGAAATAGCACTGAGACAATAAACTACAAAATAATTTGATTTAAACATTTTCAGTTGGATAAAGCCTGCAACTCCAGAGATCCCCGAATCAATGATGTACCCTAAGAAACCAGGAAATTCTCTAGACAAGGAGAGGGATTATCTGTATTCAGACAAAAACTTACAGAGACAACCAAGAAAACAAATGTCCAAGCCACAGCTCTCAGTCACATCAGAGAGAGAGATAAAAATCAAACTTTATGTTTCTCAATAGTTTTATCAGTTTTGCCTTTTAGTCTGTGTAGGCTAAATGTTCTATTTAGAGTCTGAATGAAATATATGAAAAAATAAATCATCAAATTTTAAAATTTAACCTGCATCTTATAAAACTAATTGCAGAAATGGACTATTTTAAGTTAGAATAACCACTGTAAGAGACACAATGTTATGAGAAATAATATGCCCCAAAAGATTTAACTTCACTTGATGATAAAGACGTCAAAATTATTGCAAATTATCTGCTAATTAATTAAAGAATAAAATGAATTAATGAAGATTAGTGAATAAAGTATTTGAGATGCCTTCAAAACTGTTCTTAGACAAAATTTATAGTATGAAGTGACTATATTAAAATGAAGGAAGGTCTCAAATTAGCTTTGAATTTAAAAAAAGAAAATTAAACAATTTAAAGAAAAAATCCGAAGAAAGGAAAAATAAAACTACTGAAGAAAAACAAAGAAAATAGAAAAGTAGAGAAAAATAAATCTTTTTCTTAGAACACCAAAATCAATACACCTATAGCTGGACTGATTTCAATAAGAAAAGAGAAACGACATAAGTTTTCAGCTTCAAGAATGAGAAAAAATATTAATGAAAACTCTGAAGGTGCTACAAGAACAGTAGGAAAATTTATTAACAACTATATATCAGAAAACTTGAAAAGTTGAGTTAAATCAAAAAATTGCCTGCAGGTTGGAATTTACCAATCATTGGTCAAAAAAAGCAGATTCTCTCTCTCTCTCTCTCTCTCTCTCTCTCTCTCTCTCTCTCTCTCTCTCCCTCCCTCCCTCTGTACTGGGAATTCTGGGAATTGAACCCAGAGCTTTTGCACTGAGTTACTGCTTCACCTTCTTTAAAAATATTTTTGTGTGTATGTGTTGAGACAGGGATCTCTAAGTGATTCAGGCTTGACTCGAACTTACAGTTCTCCTGCATTAGCCTTCTAGAGTGCTGAGACTACACGCATGCATCTCTACACATGAGCTATCTATTTCTTCTACAAAATTTAGAGGTAATAAGCCTTCCAAAGAGGGAACTTGCAATGTCAGGGGACATCACAAATGCATTTTGCCAGACATTTTAGAAAGTATTAGTACTAATTGTATATGAATCCTCTTGGAGAGTTGAAAGGTAAGGAATAGTTCTTAACTCATGTTGTATGAGACCAACATTACATTGGTATAAAAATCAAATGAAGAAGTTACAATGAAATTTCAGATGACTATACCTCAGAAATATAGATGAAAAATTTTAAAATAACAGTATAACAAATTAAATTGAACATTAAATAAAAAAGAATGGTACATTATGAACAACTGAGGTTTACCCTAATTTGCTCAAACAACCAAAATCAATAACAGCACACCGTATATTATAAAATAATGTACAAAAAGCTATACAATCGTTTCAGTGAAAATAGAAAAAGAATTGAAAATATTCAATATCTATTTCTATTATAAATTCTCAGAGCACAAATTATACACAAGAACTTCATCCTGATAAAGGTAGCTATGAAAATATTACAGCTAATGTTATGATCAATGGTAAGAGATAGAAGTTCATCCTTTCGTCAAGATTAAGACATGGATTTCCTCTCTTACCACTCTACACAAAATTTCTTGGAGGCCATAGTCAGAGAAATTAGGAAGAAAAATAATTGAAGACAATTAAAATTGTAAAGAAAAAATACTATCTATGTATTTCCAGTCAGAAAGATCTCACCCGTATAATATTAAATGGAATCTACAAAATGTTATTGGAATGAATAAGTGAGCTTAACACAGTGGCAAGATGTACCAATAGTAGCAAATGTTAGGATATTGAATTTTGTTAAATTACCACATAAAATAGCTTCAAAAGAGAAACAGAAATGTGTTTGTTAACCTCCAATTCCTCCTGAATTGAACTCAAGTTCAATATACCTTCCATCAGTTGACAAGCTGATTCTATACATTTGTATGGAATTAGAAGTAATATAAAAGAAGCCAAACATCTTTGAAAAAGAAGACAGAAATCTAACTCTTTGGTCTTTAAAACAGTATTATAAAATCTACTGTACTGAAGATGCTGTGGCATTGGCATCAAGATATACAAATTGATAAAGAAAAACACAAGATATATACTAACATTTTGGCAACAATATGAAAGCTATTCAGTGGAGAAGTCTAGACTTTTCAAATAGTTGTGTGGAACAATTACACAGATACAAGAAGAGTAACTTAATTTGGATTACAACATAAAATAATTGTGCAAATATTGCAAACATAAATGTAAACTTATAAAAATAAATATTTATGAAATAAAGTAAAATCTTTGTGTCGAGATTAGAAAAATATTTTTGGTATGAGCCACAAAACAATAAATAAAAAAAATGAACATTTTGAAAATTTAAAACTGCCTTTGTTTTAAAGGTGTATACCAACAAATCACAGATTAAAGACTGTTAGAAAAGTGTTACAAAACATATCTGAAAAAGAAATTATATACCAAATATTTTAAAAATTATAGATTTATTAATATAAATAGCCAAATTGATAAAATAGGTCAAGTATTTGCCTGAACTTTTGTGAACGAAGGTATTTTGTGACATAGTCACGTGAAAATCTGTTAAACACTTTTAGGTATAAAGCAAACAAAAAATAAGACATAATAAACTACAAATTACATTTCTAAATGGATGCTAGAAAAAGACTGACTACAAGTATTGACAAAGATGTGGAATAGCTGGACTTTTTAAATAACGCCAGTGGGAGCATTGTGGTTGACAAGTACCAAGTAGAAATAGCAAGGGGCATGGCAGAGGAAAGCCGCTCAACCCAAGGCAGCCAGGAAGCAGAGAGAGAAAGGAGGAGGTGAGGAAAAGAGGACATCCTTCCTGATCACATCCCCAGCAACCTCTCTCCCACCAACTTCCTCCTCGTAGTAGTACATTGAGTGATGAACAAACTCATCCAGGGATTAGTCACTGATGGGTATAGTGTCCCCATTATCCATCAACTTTCAAATGTCCTGTCTCTGAATATATGAATATTCTGGGGGGCATTTGAGATCTAAACCAAACACCATTGTACATGGAATCATGCAGTATCTGCCTTCTGTATTTGCCTTGTTTCTCTAAATATGATGTTTTTCAGGTCCATATGTGTTGTGTCATATGTTCGAATTTTCTAGTATGTATATACCTCATTGCATGTATCCACTTCTCTTTCGATGGACCTTTAATTTAATTCCATTCCTGTTTATTATGAATAATGGTACTATAATCAGGGAATGTAATTATCTCGTTGAGATTTGGATTCAAGTTGTCTGGATGTATACCCACGCTGATCCAGTTCTGTTGGTATTACAAGTTGACCACCACTTATCAGTTCATCATATTTTTCTCGTTTTACAAATTGGGTTTAAAGGCTGTTACTTTTTTCATTTGCTGTGCAGAAGCCTTTCAGGCTAACTTAGTCCTATTTGTCTAATTTTGACTTTTTCCATTGCTTTTGTGCCTTATTCAAGAAATCACACAAAGAAAATTGTCAAGAAGTTTTTCTCTGTTTCATTCTAGTAGTTGTAAATAATCGGATATGTTTAGTTATTTTTACTTGATTTGTGCATAGTGTAAGATATTAGTTAAATGTTTTTATGATACAATGTGTCAAGTATTATTTCAAGTTCTCTGCATACAATAACATTTACTATTCACAAAATCTGTGACCTAAACATTGTTACTATACCCATGTTTCAAATGAGGAATCAGTGGAGCACAGTGGTTAGGACTGTCACGTTTCTAGTAATTGACAAAGTAAAATTTAATCTGAGCCTTTTCCTAGGGATTGTGGTCTTAGCCAGTGTATTATTCTCTTTGTCTTAGTCAATTCATGCTGCCTTAACAAGATACTGCAAATAGCGGGACACCAGAAATGTATTACTTATAATTCTAGAATTTGGGAAATAAAGGGCTCAGCAGATTTCATCTCTTAGTGAGGGAACTTTCTGCTTCATAAATAGGAACTTTAATTACATTCTTGCATGGTGAAAGAGAAAAATGTGAGGCCTGGGCATAGGGTGCAAGGGCCCTAATCCCATTCATGAGTTCTTGACCTTCATGTGCTGGTAACCATTCAAATGTGCTATTGCATAGTAGCATACCCAGCAGATAGGATTTTAACATACAAATCTGAAAAGGGCCCAAAATTTCCAATTTTAGCTAACAATGTTCAATTCAAAAGAGCATATATATAATATACGTTTAGGTTTCTGTGATTCAGGCATATAATGTGTCCAGAACATGACAGCAGTAGAGAAATAAAGAAATCCAGATGTATTTATGCCACAATTATATTCAAGTTTGCACGTTTTTCAATCTGCATGACAACTTTAAAGGGTAAATAACATTATTCACATTTTCATATTAAAGACATACAGGTAGGGTTGGGTATAGGTATAACTACAATTGGAACTCATAGTCCAGATCTTACAAGTCATAAATGGAAGAACTTAAATTTTATTATTATAATTTTAGTTATAAAGTAAATGATAACATGTTTTAAATAGTAAATATAGTTCAAAGTGATTCAACAAAAACACATAAAATTAAGTTCACCTAAAGTTACAACTGCATCACAACTGATGCCCAAACATAGGGTTGCTATAAAGTTAGTTATCTGCAAGCAATATCAGTGTTTCATCCCTTATCATAATGTTATCATTAACATATTTTATGTACAACAAAATCAGAAATACATGATGCAATGTGAAGAAGCTACATGGAAAGAAACTTCAGCATGGCCAGCATTTCTCCTCTCTTCCCCTTTATAAGTAATGCTATCATAATTTAATAACAAAAAAATAGGAATTTTCTGGACAATTCATCATTTACATTTACTTACATTATTCAACATGAACTATACAGAATTATATTTGGTATGTCTACATTATTTTAATTTGATAAAAATGCTCCTGACAATTCAGCTTTTCTCTATGGCTTGAAATTCACTATTCTAGAGCATTTAATTCTAAATATATTTAGAATGATATGAGGATCATATCAGACAACTATTCTATATTTAGCTTTTATGGAATGCTGTTGAAAAATTCAAGTATATCTAAAATTTTTAAAAACATAGACTGTGTACGGTGCTTTGTCAACAACATAAAAATGCATTGATAGTCCTTAATTAAATCAAGTCTCTATAGAGCCTCCAAAAATAATTCAGAGGTTTAAATGGGTAGGAGGCTTGTGATTTCATATTTAACCAACATCAAAGTAATTTCAGCAGCATTCCCACAGAGTACTTTTTATTTAACATCTTTTGACTCAAAAATCATTATCAAAAAGTTTTATTTCATGTAAGGATTATATTGTTTTTGTGACTTCATTAACTTTATTCATTCATGACTGACATACAATTAAACATTCCGATGAATTTTCATAAGTGAATACACGTTTGGCACTACTGCAAGCAAAATATAAAATTCTGGTCGTTTTTTTAGATACTGACTCAAATTTCTCTTTAGCAAAGGAATAGTCTTCAACTATTCTACATGCAATCATTCCTCCATCACTATTTCTCTTCCACCATTTTATTTTTTCTTCATACTACTTATGCCCTGGCTGCTATATATTTTATTCTCTATTATCTGCTTTAACAAAAAATTTGCATTATAAGACTGTTTCTCTCATGCCAAAATCCCAATACCTAGAACTAACTTTTGCATGTTTGTAAAATTTGATAAACATTTGTGGAATGAATTGAAATAAATTATTTCTCACGTGACTACCAATACCACAATTGGGAACATGTGTTAAGTTTTTCATGGTGAAAAATATTGCTTCATTTTACCCATCTTGTTACATAAGGTGCATATGAAACAGTCATAGATACCTACTGACCAGGTTCTACTCATTTAAAATACTAGTCTAGTATAGATTAATATTAGTTAGGAAATCTTGATGCACAACATTATCTTCAGTTACTGTTATAATACTGATAAATATCATAAAGCAAAAAAAAAGGTGAAACTTATTTTTCAAGTCCACCTGATAGATAATGCACTTGATGAATGACAGAAACAGATTTATATACTTTTGCATAGCATTTGACATTCAATTAATTGCTTTTTAGAACCTTAAGTAATTCTGTGAAAATCACAGAGCTATTATAAGATGAAATTAGAAGTCCAATTCCTTAGCACATGGTTCAAGATTCTATATTCAGTTTCATTTCATTGTTTCTACTCCCTAGCCAAATCTTCTAGTTATTTCCTCTGTCTTCTCCCCAATCTTTCATACTCAAATTCATGACCCATCTTGAGAAGTGTGCAATTAGTCACACTTTATCTGATCTCTTCCCATTTTTCAAAATTTACTGTTTCATTGGCTTATTATTACACTGACCCATATCATTGGTAAATGATCACTACTGCTAAATTCAGAGCCTTCACATAACAAAATCAGCATCCCGTTAACTGAAACTTAAAATTACCTAACAAAATGAAAAATTACTGTGAAAATTTTAGATATTGTGTCCATATCAGAAAGAGATTAGCACGATTTGTTTAGCACATTTTTAAGTTCTCTACACCTTAACAGTGTCAGCTGCTGATTCTGTACACTTCAAGAGTAGGCTTTGGGGGCTTAGCTATAATGACAAACTAAAGGAAAATAGCATTTAGAAGCTGACCCAGGAGATCGAACCAAATCTTCAGCTATGTGATTGCTAGTGAGCTAACAGCACCATAGAAAAGCATAGAAGTGTCACTCAAGAAATTCAGGTGAAACCAACAAATACTGGATTTTATAGTAAGTGAAACAGGAGAAATAGAGCACACCAGCAGTGAATATGTGGTGACTGAGTAGGGTAGGGAAACATCCCTTTAAAAGCAGGCTAAGCTCAGTATGAAAGCTACCCAAATCAATTTGGCATACTTGTATCCAACCAAGAAGAACCATTCTGGAATAAAATAACATTTCAGAACTATCCTGATACCCAGTAGATTTCCATAGTAAACAGGTGGGAAAGAAATGTTTTTATTTTAAATGCCTCTGTTAGTAAGAATCTTAGATTCTTATCATTAATTTTTGTTTTGAATTATTTCAATTTATGCTATTTCTTGTGTTTCTTTTCAGTAATCTTTCTTTTTATGTGATTATCTAATCTTAAGTATTTTACATCCTTCACTTCAGTTTTTCTACTTACCCCTCCATCCTTACTCCCTTCCATTCTCTTCTTTTTTGTCTTCTCATTCTCCTCTGACTCTCTTCTTTATTTCATTTTTATAAATTTTAGTTTTAACTTTATTTTCATTAATGCTTAATTTTAGTATCCACATAAATCACCTCCTTTCATTTCTTTGTTTAGTGCAATTAAAGAGATTGGTTTTTGATAAGTTCATCCATGGGTGTTTTTGTTTTTGTTTTGTTTTTATACCAGGGATCGAACTCTCGACCTTGTGCTTGCCAGGCTGGAACTTATGCCCTGGCACTAAATCCCCAGCCAAGTTCATATACGTTGATAAATGATTTTGTTTTTAGTTGTTAAAGTTGTTGGTAGTTATTCTCTCATATCAAAGTGATACTGAGGACTGAAGGTACACTTCCAACACATTGAGTAGGTGCTTTGTTGCTAGGATACATCCACTACCAAAAGCACATCACACAGAGAAAACTGCTTATGAAAAAGGGTTTCATATAACAGTGAAAGAGGGGCTGGGGATTTAGCTCAGCGGCATAAGCGCCTGCATTGCAAGCTCGTGGTCGTGAGTTCAATCCCCGGTACCCATTAAAAAAAAAAAGTGAAAGAGATATCCATCAAAAAAGATGGACAAATATCAACATACCTAGAGACATGAGAAAACAAGTAACAAGGTACATAGAAAAATTTATAAGTCCCTAGAAATTAATTCAATGAGGATAAAATACTGGATAACAAATTTTTAAAAATTGATAAAATGGTCAATAAATTAAAAGAAAATTTAAATAATGAACTGAAGGAATTAAGGAAGAAAATCTAGGCTATAACAGATGATTTCAATAAAGAGACAGATATTCTGGAAAGCACAAAATAGAAATCTTAGAAATGAAAAGTTCAACAAGTCAAGTAAATATTCACCTCATAGTCTCATTAACAGATGCCAGCAAACAGAAGAAATAATATCAGAGCTTGAATACCAGGTGGATGGACTAGAGCATTCAGATGATAATAAAGGATAATTGATAGTCTGTAAACAGAATTTACAAGACGTCAAGGACAACATTGAAAGTCAACGTTTAGCTATATAGATCTCAAGGAGAAATGCAAACAAAATCAAATAGCACAGAAAACGTATTAGCTGAAATACTAGCAGGAATTCCAGAAATCTTGAGAATAATATCAAACAATGTGAGCAAATCTATGGTATGCATGTGCAGCCAGCCATTTGTATCACTGAAACCTCTAAAAGATTCCCAATCACTGATATAGACATTCAAGTACTAGGGACATTTGGCACCTGAAGATATATGACTAGAAAAGAACCCCTCTACATCATTATTTTTTGAAATGACAAAATTAATAGCAAATAAAGTATATTAAAAGCTGCCAGAGAGAATATCCAAATGAATTAAAATCATAAATTCATCAGAATGATAGTATATTTCTTAATAACTTCTCTAAAGTCTAGGAGGGCATTGAATAATATATTTCAAGGCATGAAAATAATTCTAACTTCCAACCTAGTTTCCTATATTAACTGCTTCTTTCTGGGACACAATACTCAATAATGAAAACCTAAACAAGGTGAGATTTAATTGAACTCACAGTTTCAAGGGACTCAGTCCATGGGCAGCTGTCTGCAAGTCAGGAACAGCATGATGGAGAGGGTTGGCAGAGGAAAACTGCTCACCTCATGGTAGCCTCGGGAAGAAGAACATGAGAACAATGCCAAAAGGAAAGGATTAAATATAGTACCCAAGGCTATACCTCCAGGACCAACCAGACACACAAAAAAGAGTGTTGTACTATTCTGCTAGGGCAGTGGTGGTGAACCATTAGCACAGAAGCCACAGCAGGCATGCAGAGCTCTCCTTGTCAGTGTGCAAGCCAAGTTGCCCCAGCAGCAAAGCATGGGATAACAACATGCAAAAGCATGCCAAATGCAAACTTTTACCTTTCAATAAAAATCTGTTTGTATCTTGAAAGATCTGTTATTGTGTTTTTCTTTTAAGACAAAACATGTTAATGTATGACTTGTTTTTTTCTAATCTAAAACCTCAGTATTTGGGTTTAATTACAGTGTTGGCATGTTGCAGTAAATGAGTGGATTTTGGAGTGCAGTTTGGGCACTTTATCTCTAAAATGTTCCCCATCACTGCCCTATGCATTTTTTAACTCAGTAAAGTTGATGGTTAATCTTAGTCATCACATTTCACCCCTTTTCAACAAAACACAACTTAAAACATTTAATTGCCAAATAAACACAACAGTAATTAATATTTCTACCTCACATGACAAAAATATATTTCATACACTGAAAATGCAATAATCTTGTCCCTAAAGTCTCAACAGCATTTTCAAAAAGTCAAATTCATGCTTTAAAAAGATCATGTATCATGATCCAAGTAGGTTTGATTCAACGAATGGAAAGATTTTTCAACATGTGCCAATCTAAAAATGTACCAAACAAATAGAATCAAGCAGAAAATCCCATTATAGTCACAATTCATTCATAAAAAATCTCTGATAATATACAACATCCTTTCATGATAAAACAAACCTGATGAAATTATGTATAAAAGGATCTTGTCTCAAAGTAATAAAGGCTGCATGCCACAATCCCACATTCAACATCATATAGGATGAAGAAAAGAGAAAGTCTTTCCATTAAATCAGGAATGAAACAAGGTAGTTCACTCTCAGTACCCCTATTCCAGATTTTACTTTAATGTTTCAGTAGAACAATTAGACAAGAGATTAAAATAAAAGAGATACAAAGAGAAATGGAAGAAGTTAATTATTGCTGCTTAGAGATGGTATGAGCCTTTACTCAGAAGACTAAAAACTCCACAGAATACTTTATTTGACTATAATATTTTATTTCTTCTTCATTTTTGAATGATACTTTTAAATTGCCACTATAGTGTATTCTTTACCTATTTTTTTATTTTAAAGAGAAAAAAACAGAAAAAAACAAAAATCAAAAGAGACAAACAAATAACAACAAACACCCAAAGCAATAAAAATACAGGTTTTTAAAGATGGTACTAATTTAACAATGGTCATTATATTACATATTACTATCTTCAAAAGAGTTGCTTAGATTACCAAATATAGACATGCAAATCTGATCTAATGATATGAGTATTAACTGTTCTTTTCCAAAAACTAACAGACTTTGTAGCATAATCATCTTAGCTATCTTACATACACAAATCTCTATCTTTTTCCTTTTCCCTTCTTTTCTCCTTTCACCTATCCCAATTATTTTGCCCCTTTGAGCAGTTTCACATTATTTATTTTAGATTTTGGATCTTAACCATTCTTTCAGGTTCTTACTTTTAGAGAGATAATACAGTATTTACACAGGTTAGTTTGATTTATTTCACTTATGCATATGGTCTCAAGTCGCATCCACTTACCTATAGAAGTCTTGACTTGATCCATTTTTATAACCAAGTAGTACTCCTTTGTATAAAAAAAACACACCCTTTTTATCCATTCCTCAGTAGATGGGCATCTGAGTTGTTACCAGACCTTAGCAATTATAAATTGTTCTGCTTTAATCAGGGGTGTACATATATTCCTCTTGTATGACGTTTTTATTTCTAGAAAAATATCCAGAAGAGAAATGGCTGAGTAGAATGGGACTTATAATCCTAGTTTTTTGATAAACCTCCACACTGATTTCCACAGTGGTTGCACCAGTCTAAAATTATACCACCAGTGGAAAAGAGTTCCTTTTCCCCCACAACCCCTCAAACATTTGTTATTGGTTGATTTCTTGGTGATATCCACTTTTCTGGAGTGAGATAAAATCTCAGAATTTTTTGAATGGCCAATAATGCTGAACATTTCTTCATATATTTATTTGCCATTTGTATTTCTTCATCTGATAGTTGTGTTTTATCTCAGATGCCCTGTTTTGGATTGGGTCTTTGAATTTGTGGGGCCTGATTTTTTAAATTTTTTATATGTTCTAGATAGAAGTCCTTTGTCTAAGGGACACTTGGCTAAGATTTTTTCACATTTCATGGGTTTTCTTTTCACCTATTGGAGATTTCTTTTGATATGCAAAAAAGTTTTAGTAAAACAAGATCTCAGTTGTTGATTCTGGGTAGTATTTCTCATGCAGTTTGATTTCTGTTCATGAACTTTCTGCCTACTCCTATGTCTTAAAGATTTCTACCTACTTTGTCTTATAGCAGATTTAGAGTATATGATTTAATATTTAAATCTTTGATCCATTTTGACTTTAGTTTAGTGCATTGTTATACACATGGGTCTAGTTTTAGTTTTTGACATATGGAAAGCCTGTTTTCCCAGCACCATTATTAAAGAGATTGTCATTCTTCCAGTGTATATGTTTGGACCCTGTGTCGAAGATAAGGTGACTAAGTGTGTTTGTATTTGTGGCTGTACCTTTTAATCTATTCCATTGATGTTCAGATTGGTTTTTATGCCAGTACTGTGCTCAATTTAACACACTAGATTTTTAGAATAATTTCAAGTCAGGGATTGTGATGTATCTTTCTTTGTCTTTATTGCGTAGAATTGCCTTTGCTATTCTAGGTCTCTTCTGTTTCCAGATGAATTTTAGAAATGTTTTCTCCAGATCTGTGAGGTATGCTCATGGTATTTTGATTGGAATTACATTAAATCTATGTAACAATTTTGAGAGAATGGCCATTTTCACAATGTTTGTTCTTTGTATCCATGAACAAACAGTGTCTTTCAATTTTCTGAAATTCTCTTCAAATTTTTTCAGAGTACTGTAATAGTCAATGTATATATTTTTTACTTCCTCTGTTAGATTGATTCCTAAGTATTTCATTTTTTTGGATGCTATTGTGAAGGGTCACAGAATACTTCTTAAATCTGAAAAAGGAAGTAATCAAAGTAGCAAGATTCAAAATCAACTTACGATAATCAGTAACTTTTTGTAAAAACCAGTAAACCATATAAATAGCAGAAAATCAGAAAAACAGTTCCATTTACAATAACTTCAAAACTAAAGTGCTTAGTTATAAACCCAACTAAGAAGGTCTTTTACAATGAAAATTATAGAAGACTTAAAGAAATTGAAGAAAGACATGAGTATATGGGAACACCTCCCATGTTCCTGGAGCAGCACATTTGATATTGTTAAAATGGCCATATTACTAAACCTGATTTACAGATTCAGTGCAGTCTTCATCAGAACACAAATCATGTGCTTCAGTGAACTAAAAAATACCAAAATTCATGTGAAAATACACAATAATCCATTCAATTTCAAGCAAAAAGAGCAATGCCAGAAAGTTATATGCTACAGTTATGGTAACAAAAATAGCATGAATTTGGCAGAAAGTCACATCCAGAGACTAAGGGAATATAATGGAGGACAATGAAGCATAATCCATGAGCATAATCATGAGCATTGGTTGTGTCATTTCTAAAGGAGCAAAAACACTCACGGGAGTGAAGACAGTCTCTTTAACAAGTGTTGCTGAGGAAACTAGTTATCCATATGTACAAGATTGATACTATGCTCTTATTACTTCGTTAAAAAGCAACTGAAATGGATGAGGGACTTTAACATAGATATTAAATTATTTTTATTTTATTTAAAGAGAAACAAAAGCATGTAAAGGGTAGAGGTAATACAGAATTCCAAAAAGAAACAGATAAGCAATAAGAAATCACTAATTAAAATTACATATTGTCCTCTTAGAAATAGTTGCTCAAGTTACAAAATTAAAGCATACAAAGTAGATAGTCAAACAGTGAAAGTATAGACAGCTATGTATGCATGAATGGCTGCATGTATTTCTATACTTTCTGTATTAGAGGGAAAAACAAAACTTAGCAAGACAAAACAAAGCAAATTCCTATAAAAACATGAAACGAAAAAGTCATAGAAAACCACAGTACAAGGTGATCTACAATGATTAATGTGTTGTTTCTTATTATCTTCAATAGAATGTCTATATCAACAGGCATAATTGAATATAACGGTATGATTGAGTATAGCAGTAAATAACAATATTAGTAAAAATAAAATATTGTAGACAGTATAAAACTTCAAAGGCAGGTAACAATCAAACCAAAGTGGATATTCTAGTGGATCTTGTCATCTTAAGTGCAGTTGCCTATACTCTCAGACTTGATATTATCAATCATAACAGCTTTGAATAAAATCTATCAATACAAAACAGCGATCCAACAAACCAGATTTGATTATGATCAGTCATGGTAAAACAGTATAGGTTTTACAGAGCTTTGGATTAAGTTAATAGGAAATTAAGGATGGTTACCATACTATACCCTGTTATTTTCGGGATTACTGTCTGTGCCCTCAAATCTAGTACAGGTAAAAATGACTGGAACAGAGAATAATACATCTAAGCAGAGTAGTGTGGGTAATGTGTGTTTTAAATCCTGGTGCATTATTTACAATATAGCATATCAAGACCATCTATATTACAGTTTTTAGTTATCCTTCTCTGCCTCATTTCTGCTATGCTATTTTTCTGCTTTTGTTTGTCTAGTTTTCTCCTTCATTCTACTTCCTGCCCCACTCATTGAGGCCTTTCTGCCACTGTTCCTAAAATCCTGGCATTTGTTTTCTCTCTCTCTAGAATGTCCTTCAGTATCCTCTGTAGGGTTGGATTGGTGGTCACAAACTCCCGCAGTTCCTCTTTGTCATGGAAGCATCTTGTTTCTCCATCAACTTCTAGTGACAGTTTTGCAGGGTACATCAATCTGGGCTGGAGGTTATCTTCTTTCAGATCTTGTAACACTTCGCCCCAAGCTCTTCTTGATTTGATGGTCTGTGTTGAGAAGTCAGCCATGATTCTGATGGGCTTACCTTTAGAGGTAATCTGTTTCTTTCCTCTGATGGCTTTTAATATTCTGTTTTTATATTGAATTTCTGGCATCTTGATTATTTTATGTCTGGGTGTAGATCTGTTTTGGTTGTAGGTGGCTGGAGTTCTGTATGCCTCACACAACTGAATGTCATTTTCTTTTCCCATGCTTGGGAAGTTTTCCTTAATTATTTCCATGAATAGCCTTTGTAATTCACCTGTATGTATTCCTGCTTCTTCGTTCACATTTCTTATTCTTAAATTGTAGATTCTCTTGTCATCTTCTAGCCTTTGTATTGTTACTGCCTGTTTCTTTGTTATTTTTAAGAGATCTTTCCTTTCATGATCACACACTGCCAACTTGTATTCAGGTTTTGATAGTTTATCCTTAGTTTCTTTTAAAGAGTTTTGCCAGCTTTCAATGGAGTTTTTAATTTCCTGGTAGTCTCTTTGAATCTGCTTCATGTATTCTATATTTTCTTTATATTCTTTATTGAATGTTTCTCTCCTTTTTTTGTGTTCCTCCCTTCTTCTGTCTGTATCATCCTGAGAGATGCTTCCTGAGAGCATTTCTTTTATTACTCAACTCATATCCTGCTTTACCTGATTTAATATTTCAGTTTTGAGCTCATCTACAAGGTCCTGAAGATATCTCTTAATGTCCATTGAAGCCATGACTGATGTTGTGTGTTTGCCGCCTTCAGACTCCCTTGTTTTTCCTTCTCCTGGATCAGGGCTCTCAGGGTTCTGGGCTGGGGCCTCCTCCTGCCTCTCTCTCCTGTCATGGCCCTGGTTTCCTCCACATGAGTTAAAGTGCAGGTCCCAGCCCCCTTCCCTGTTGGCCACGTTTCCTCCGAAGCATGATGGCAAGGGAACTCCGCCCTCTCCTGCCTGCTCTTGTCACTGAGGTGTAAGCAGGCTGCGAAAGCCTGCCCCTCCCCACTGGGTTAGCCAAACTTCAGGCACCTTCACCAGATCAGTGTATACTAGGTGCAGGGAATCGATTTGGGATGGCTTATTGGGTCCTGGCCAGGGGCACGGCCCAGTCCAAGCAAATCCCATGAATCTGCTCTGGGGAGGTAGCAACCAACTGAAGTCATTGTGGCTCCCAGTCCAGGCTCCCCCCACCCGACCCCAACATGTCGCCCACCTGGTCACACACTTCCCATGGGGGAGTCCCACTCCCAGCACTGACTGTGGACCAATGGAGGTCCCCTCACCGGCTCCGCTCTCCGGCAGGCCCACCAAACCCCAACCCCAGCACTGTTGTGCCTCCTGTGAGTGGCAGTGGGAGCAAGTTTGGGTGGCTCTGTCGGCCACGCAGATTCAACCTGGTGCAGACTTGGCAAGTCACCACGAAAACACTGTGTCCCTTAATTTTTAGCTGTTTCAGTTGTGGTCCCGAAATATTTGACGAGCTTTTTTACATTTTAATTTCTTCCTGTGTCAAGAGGCTCCGTCTCCCTCTGTCTGGGTCTCTCCAGATTGTTTTATTCCAGCATATGAATTGTTTCTCCTGGGAGGCTTTGTATTTTATTGCTCACTGATCAGCCATCTTGTCTTCTCTCAGATATTAAATGTTTAAACTTCTTGGAAAATATACAGGGAAAACTTCAAGATTTGGACATAGGCAACAGCTTTCTGAATAACATTACAATAGCTCAGGAAATAGTAGCAAGAATCAACAATTGATTTTTCATCAAATAAAAAAACCCTTACTGTAAAGAAAAAAGTAGCATATTGAAAAGTTAGCCTACCTGATGGAAGATAAATTTTACTTCTAACATAGGATTAATATCCATAAAATATAAAGAATTCAAAAACTCTTAGTATCAAAAATTCAAAATCAGTAATCGAACAAATGAATTAAATTGACACTCCTCAAAAGAGGAAACACAAATAATCAATAAGTATATGAAAATTTTTTCAACCAAAATATAACACAAAATAAAACTCTATCAGAATTCTATTTCAATACAATCAGAATGCCTTTCATAAAGAGCACAGAAAACAGTAAATGCTGGTGACAACACAGAGCAAAATGCTCATTTAAATCCAATTGATGAAGTTAAAATGATTAGAACCAATTTGGAAATTAATATGGAAATTTCTCCAAAAACTAAACATAGAGCTACAATTTGATACAGCTATAGCAGCCCTTGTTAAATTCAGTTTACTATAGAGTTGTCTGTATACCTATGTTTATTGTGGCATAATTCACAAAGGTTTGTTTAGCTATGGGAATAGCCTATCAACTGACGAATAAAGAAATATATATATATATATATATATATATATATATATATATATATTCAGTAGAGTATTATTCATCATGAATCATAAAATCTTGCCATTTGTGAGAAAAGGAGTGAAGCTGGGGGTCAAGCCAAGCTAAAAGATTAACAGTCAGATGGACAAACAGTGTATTTTCTCACATATATAGAATGTAAGTGAAAAAAGATATGAAATTATAAAGAAGATTATCAGAGAATGGAAAAAGATTTAGGTGAAAGGCTAGGAAAGATGAACTGGGGTAAAGGGGAATGGAAATTTTTGGAGTTGTTTCTTTCTGTGTATGAATATGGCAAAATGAAA
The DNA here is from genome assembly GCA_004027455.1 of Hydrochoerus hydrochaeris. Lineage (NCBI taxonomy): Eukaryota > Metazoa > Chordata > Mammalia > Rodentia > Hydrochaeridae > Hydrochoerus > Hydrochoerus hydrochaeris. The sequence goes on from PVLA01008629.1 coordinate 18,907, forward strand.
CACATTAGCATGTATAAATAATTTGTACTAATTAATAGAGTAAGAGATGAGTGTGTGGTGTATGCATGAGTGTGTGCATATACACACATATATAAAGAAAGATACACAGATTTAGATAGTCTTTTTATCTCACAGACTGTGAAAGGACAAGCATTTCTTCTCATTTATGTTCACAATGCTGAAAATTGTGGATTAAATGATAAACAAAACCCATAATAATCTTAGCTGTTCAGCACAGAGAAAACAGTAGAAAAGTTAATGGCACAAGTAAAGACAGTTAAAAATGAAAAATATTTTAAAGGTAAATAAGTACTATAAAAATGAGATAGTAGTGGAGTTTACCTGGACAAGAATCTAAGCATGAAAGAATTCACTAAAGAAAGGAAAAAGCACCAAAGATCTAAGAGCTGAATAGGGTCAGCCAAGAGAAAGAAAGAGACAATTATGACGAAGTCCCCCTGGGAGAAAGACAAGAAAGAGGCAGAGAGGCATTACGGCAAGAAAAAAGCACACATGCACGTGGTAAATCTGGAGAGATGAACTCAGAAAATGGGGCAGAGACTTAGGGATACTGACACAAATGTTAGGGTTTCATAACTATTTCTTGGTGAAGTGGTTGTTTTGCATAAAATTAGATGATGAAATCTAGTTACCAAGAAAGGAAATTTATTTTTTTTATTTAAAGAGAAAAAAACAGGAAAAAGGTAGAAATATTACAGAATTTCAAGAAAAGAAGATAAATAGTAAGAAATCACTAGTTGATAAATTACATATTGTTCTTTTACAAATAGTTATTCAAGTTACAGAATTAAAGCACACAAAGTGGACACTAAAGCAGTGAGAGTAAAAACAGATCTGTTCAACAAGAACCTAGAAATATGGTCATCAATCCCACATACATGCAGCTATATCTTTTATAGCGCTTCCTATTTCCTCTTTTTATACAATAGCAATTATACATTTTTAAAATTTTATTTAAAGAGAAAAAAAAGGAAAACAGAAAAAAGGGTAGCAACAATACAGAATTCTAAAAAAAAAAAAAAAAAGAAAAAGGAGAATGGGAAAAAGACCCACTAAAAAATCAGTAATTTATAAATTATGTACTGTCATCCTGAATGTAGTTGTTCAAGTTACAAAGTTAAAGGGTACATAGTAAATATTCAAACAGTCAGACTAAAAACAGTTCTGCTCAAAGATCCAACAAAGATTCAGCCATATGGTCAGCTATTTTACACACTTAAACATGCATGCAGTTATATCCCTTAGAGCACTTTCTTTTCCTCTCTGTTACAATAGCAATTACACATTTTGGTTTTATTATTCTTGTAGTTCTTATTTACTTTTTACACTAGAGACACAATATGATATTTATAAATATGATTCTTATTTATTTCACTAATGAGGCTAGTCGCAACTTGTCTCCATTTGCCTATGAAGGCCTCAAGATCATCTTTTTATAGCTGAGTAATATTCCATTGTATAAAAATGCCACATCTTTTTCATCCACTCTGCAGTTGATGGGCATCTTGGTTGTTTCCAGGATTTAGCTATCACAAATTGTGCAGCTATGAACATGGGTGCACATTTATCACTGTGATATGAACTTTTCAGTTCTGTGGGGAAAATACCCAGGAGGGGGAGAGCTAGATTGAATGGGGCTTCCAATCCTAGTCTTCTGAGAATTCTCGAAATGGATTTCCATAATGGTTGCACCAGTCTACATTCCCACCAACAGTGGAGCAGTGTTCCTTTTTCTCCTCAGCCTTGCCAACATTTGTTATCAGTTGATTTCTTCATGGCAGCTATTCTTTCCAGAGTAAGGTGGAATCTCAATGCTGTTTTAATTTGCATTTCTTGAATGACCAGAGATGGCGAACATTTCTTCATGTATTTCTTTGCCATTTGTATATCTTTGTCTGAGAGCTGTGTGTTCAGCTCAGATGCCCATTTTTGGAGAGGGTCTTTGAATTTGGGAGGCTTGATGTTTTTCAATTCTTTATATGTTCTGGACACAAGTCCGTTGTCTGAGGGGTTGCTGGTTAAAATTCTTTCCCACTCTGTCAGTTTTCTTTTCACCCTGTTGGGGATTTCTTTTGAAGTGCAGAAACTTTTCAATAATAGGAGATCCCATTTGTTGATACTTTGAAGTGTTTCCCGTGCAGTTTGCATTTTGTTCATGAATTCTCTGCCTACCCCTATATCTCCAAGACTTCTGCCTACCTTGTCTTCCAGTAGATTTAGTGCTTCTGTTTTAATATTGAGGTCTGTGATCCATTTAGACTTTAGTTTTTTGCATGGTGATATGCATGGATCTAGTTTCAGTCTTCGGCACGCAGAGAGCCAATTTTTCCAACACCATTTATTAAAGAGACTATCCTTCTTCCAGTGGACATATTTAGCCCCTTTGTAAAATATCAGGTGGCTGAGAGTCTTTGTAGTTGTGCTTGCATCTTCTAATCTGTTCCACTGATCCTCAAGTCTATTTCTTTGCCAGTACCAAGCTGATTTTATCACTGTGGGTTTATAGTACTGTTTCAAGTCAGGAATTAAGATGCCTCCTGCATTGCTTTTGTTGCCTAGAATTGCCTTTGCTGTTCTAGTTTTCTTCTGTTTCCAAATGAATTTTAGTAGTGTTTTCGCTAGGTCTTTGAGGTATGTCAATGGTATTTTGATTGGGATTGTGTTAAATCTGTATAACAGTTTTCCGAGTATGGCCATTTTCACAATGTTGGTTCTTCCTAACCAAGAGCAAGGAATGTCCTTCCACTTTCTAATATCCTCTTCAATCTCCTTTTCAGGGTAGTATAATTTTCAATGTATAGGTCTTTTACATTTTTAGTTAGGTTGATTCCTAAGTATTTCATTTTTTTAGATGTTATTGTAAACGGTGATATTTCCATAATTTCTCTCTCAGTGAGATTTTTGTTTGTGTACAGGAATGCTATTGACTTTTGAGCACTGACTTTGTATCCAGCTACACTGCTGAACTTGTTTATTACCTCTAGTAGTCTTTTAAAGGAGCTTTTTGGGTCTTCTATATGGAGTATCATGTCATGTGTAAATAGTGATAATTTAACTTCTTCCTTTCCTATCTTTACTCCTTTTATTTCTCTGTCTTGTGTTATTACCCTGGCTAATGTTTCCAGAACTATATTGAAAAGGAGTGGTGATAGTGAACATCCTTGTCTTATTCCTGATTTTAAAGTGAAAGCTTTCAGTTTTTTTCCATTTAGTATAATGTTGGCTGTTGGTTTGTCATAGATGGCCTTTATAAAGTTGAGGTAGATGCCATGTATTCCGAGTTTCTGAAGGGTTTTTATCATGAATTTGGACTTTGTCGAAAGCTTTTTCTTCATCTATTGAGGTGACCATGTGATTTTTGTTTTTGGCTCTGTTGATGTGGTGTATTACATTTATTGATTTGTGTATGTTAAACCATCCCTGCATTCCTGGAATGAACCCCACTTGGTCATGATGTATAATCTTCTTGATGATTTGCTGCATTCTATTTGCCAGTATTTTGTTGAGAATCTTTGCATAAATGTGTGTTAGTGAGATTGTCCTATAGTTCTCTTTTTTGGTTGGTTGGATTTTTCTCTAGTTTTGGTATCAGAGTAATACTTGACTCCAGGAATGATTTAGGGAGGATTGCTTTCTTCTCAATTTCATTCCAGAGATTTGGGAGTACTGGCATCAAATCTTCTCTAAATTTCTTGTAAAATTCAGCTGTGAGTCCATCTCGACCTCGGCTTTTCTTTGGTGGTAATTTTTTAATTACATTTTCAATTTCAATAGCTGATAATGGGTTTTTCAAAATTGGTATAACTTCTTGGTTGAGCATTGGTAGTTCATATGTTTCTAGAAATCTGTCCATTTCCTCTGTGTTTTCCACTCTATGTGAGTAGAGATTTTCAAAGTAGGTATTCATGAGCTTTTGAATTTCCATGGGATCTGTAGTAATTTCTCCCTTTTCAGTTCTTATTGCATGAATTTGGGTTTTTTTCTTTCTTTCTCTTGATAAGGTTAGCTAGGGGTTTGTCAATTTTATTCATTCTTTCAAAAAAAACAGCTTTTTGATTCATTAATTCTTTGTATTTTTTTTTAGTTTCAATTGCATTGATTTCTGCTCTAATCTTTACAATTTCCTTTCTTCTATGAGCTTTGGATTAAGCTTGCTCTTCTTTTTCTATACGCTTGAGATGGAGCATTAGGTTGTTTATTTGTGCTCATTCTGTTTTCTTGTTATGAGAATTTATTGCTATATATTTCCCTCTTAAGACTGCTTTCATTGCATCCCACAGATCACTATATGTTGTTTCTATATTTTCATTGAATTGTAGGTATTGTTTTATTTCTTCTTTGACTTCATCAGTAGCCCACTGGTTGTTCAAAAATCTGTTATTTAATTTCCATGTATTTATGCAGGTTTTACAATTTCTTTTGCCTTTAATTTTCAATTTCAGTGCACTATGGTCAGATATTATGCATGGTATGATTTCAATACTTTTGCATTTACTTAAGAATGTTTTATGGGATAATATATGGTCTATTTTGTAGAATGTCCCATGTGCAGCTGAGAAGAATGTGTATTGTGATGTGGTTGGGTGGAACACTCTGTAAACTTCTACTAAGCCCAATTGATCACAGGTATGATTCAGTTCTGTTATTTCTTTGCTGACTTTTCATCTAGTTGATCTATCTCTTTGTGACAATAGGCTGTTAAGATCTCCTGTTATAACAGTGTTCTTGTGTATTTGGTTTTTCATGTCCATTAGTATCTGTCTTATCTAGTTGGTGCTCCCGTATTTGATGCATATATATTTATCATTGTTAGTTCTTCCTCTTGAATTTTACCACTAACAAGTATGTAGTGAACTTGTCTATGTCTTTTAATAATTTTAGCTTTGAATTTCACATTGTCTGCAAATAGAATAGCTACCCCTGCTTTTTTCTGCATTTCTGTTAAATGGAATACTATTTTCCATCCTTTGACTTTTAATCTGTGAGTTTGCTTTTGAGTCAGATGTGTGTCTTGTATACAGCACATTGTGGGGTCCTGTTTCTTGATCCATTTTGTCAATCTATTTCTTTTTATAGGTGAATTGAGGCCATTTATATTTATGGATATCACTGATATGTACTGGCTCAACATTGCCATGTTATGTTCCAGTTGTTTCTTTCTGCTTTTCCTCTTAATTGCTTATCCTACCTGGTGGTTTCTTTCTGTTGTTGTTTTGGGGATGGTAGTCATTTTTATCTCTTTCTAGTATGTCTTTCAGTATTCTTTCTAGGGTTGGTTTGGTGGACATGAATTTCTTCAGTTCTTTTTCATGGAAGTATCTTGTTTCTCCATTAAATTTGAATGAAAGTTTTGCTGGTTACATCAGTCTGGGTTGAAGGTTGTTTTCTTTCAGGGCTTGAAATACCTCATTCCAAGCTCTTGAGGCTTTGTACTGAAAAGTCTGCGTGATTCTAATGGGCTTTCCTTGATAGGTGAGTTGTGTCTTTTCTCTGACAGCTTTTAGTATTCTGTTTTTATGCTGTATGTCTGAGATCTTAATTATTATGTCTGGGTGTGGATTTATGTTGGTTGTGACTGTTTGGTGTTCTATATGCCTCACTTATCTGCATATCAGATTCTTTCCCCATGTTTCGGAAATTTTCTGCTATTATTTCTGTAAATACTTTACGTATGTCATTTGCCTGGACTATTGTATCTTCGCTAATGCCCATTATTCTTATATTGTTGCTCTTGGCATCATCATGAAGCTTCTGGATTGTCATTTCATCCTGCTTGGTTATTTTAAAAAGTTCTTTCCTGATCACTAACTGTGATCCTGTCCACAAGGTCCGAAATCCTATCCTCAGTTTCCTTTAGGTGGTTTTGCACACTTTCAATAGAGTTTTTTGTTTCTTGGATGTCTCTTTGAGTTTGTTTCATGAATTCTGTTTTCTATATTGTTCATTCAAAGTTTCAATCAGTTTCCCATGCTCATGTACTTTTTTCTCTAGTTCTTCTTTAGCTGCATTCAACAACTCCTTTACTAAAGTTGTTATTTCTATCTTTACATGGGAGACTACTTCTAATTTGATTTCCTCTATAGCCTGATGCAGTTTTTTTTTATTTCACTCACTATCTTTTCCGAGATTCCCGGTGTGTTACTTTTGGGGTCCTCTATTTCAATGTCTCCTATACTTGCTTCTGGTGAACTATATGTTTGAGACTGCATTTTGCTTTTTTGTTTTGTCATTTTCACTCTGCTAGGTGTTTTCTATGTGTAGGAGGGGATCACACACACTCTTTTCAGACTCACCAAAGTCTTACATTTAGTTGGAGGGGGTTTTACTACTGGCCCTATTAATCCCCTGTACACCTCTATTTTAGGGGTATACTCACCAAATTGATACAGTCAATCCACTGCAGTCCAAAGTTTGCCACCTGGGAGCAAAGTTCCAAATTTTGTCACACTAATTGGATCCCGCTGAGGTCTTCTGATGTTCCAGGTGAGAGGGAGAGCCCATCTGTAGCAGTCCAGGACAGTTTTCAGTCTTGGGCGGGCCTCCTCGATGTTCCTGGTGGCAGGGCGGGCCTAAGGTGGAGGTTGGGAGCAGCTTACCACTGATGCAGGCTTCAGCTGAGTTCCCAGTGGCAGGGCAGGCCCACAGTGGAGGTTCCCAGCAGCCTAACCCTGAGGCAGGCTTGTGCTGAGTTCCCTGTGGCAGGGTGGGCCCATGGTGGAGGTTCTGGGCAGCCTACCCCTGAGGCAAGCCTCCGCTGAAGAAAGGAAATTTACAATGTACACAATATTCACTGGGAATAAAACCTGCTTTTTAATGATATTTGTGTACCATACTATGCCCAGAGAACAAAAATCATGGAAAGTTACATTTAAAGTGAAGTTGAGTGTACCTTAGTTATATTAATCAGTCTACTCTGACTCCACAAATTATAATGAATTAAACTGGATAGTTGCTTAAAATATATATGATAAAAATCTTATATATAAGATATATATCTTATATATAAGATATATATGATAAAAATATTATATATAAGATTATATATATATATCTGTGATATATATCATATTTATATATTATATGTCTTATATAAATTCAACTTCTTTATTAGATGATAAATACAATATGTTTGATATATATTTATGTATTACATAAATTATATTGTGTAATAAAATATATATATTAATGATAATACATTATATATAATATAATACATATCATATTTATCACCTTGTAAAGAAGTTGAATTTTCCTTAGTTATATTAATCAGTCCACTCTGACTCCACAAATTTAAATGAGTTAAATTGCATATTTGTTTAAAATATATATGATAAAACCTATGCTGCCTACTGTGGTAGCCATGAGTCATATGAACTACTTATATTTACATTTGAACAAATTAATAAAATTTTAAACTTAGTTTTTCCAATAAGTTAGCCACATTTCAAGTGCTCAATGGCCAGAAATCTATAATAATAAACACTTTTGTTCTATAGTGCTGTTGTGAATAGTATAGGTAGTAAAATGAGAAATAGGTGTATTTGAGATGCTTGATGTACTTTGAGAGAATTTTTTATTTTTCCCACATGTACAACTCTTGGCTTTCAGAGGAAAAGCGCTTCTAAACACCAGTTTTTGAATATGGAATACTTCTATGTATCATTCTAATTAGGACCAGGAAATGTTAAATTAACACTTTTCTACTTCATGCACTTTTAAAAATAACATGATTATTTCATTGATCCTCTGTTCATCAAACTGATGAGACTGTGGAGTACAAAAAAAAATTATTTCATATAATTTTCTGATTAAACTGTTATTACTGTCATTATTTAGTTTCAACTTTATTTGAAAACTTAGAATTGATGGACATATCAGTATTCTACAGAGATATTAAGGCAAAAGAATATAGATCCTATCTATAAATATACATCTATATATCTCTATATCATATGTAGATAGAGATATAGATATAGATATAGACATGTGGCTATCCACATAACTAAAGACATAAAGATATATCAACAGCCATACATACACAGAAATGGATATTCATATAGTCATAAATATTTGTTTATGTCATATATCTAGAATGTATGTTTATATATCTATATATCTGATCTCCAATTCCTCAGTTGAGAAGCAGAATTTCTTCCTCTCTGAGAAGCCTCACTTCTTGCTCTTAAAGCCTTTGCAACTATCTAAATGAGGTCCACCCACATTATCAAGATTAATATATATTTAAAGCAAATATATAGGCTAATCACATCTAAAATAATAGCTTCTAAACTATGTGTATACTGATTAGTGTTTGATTAAAATAACTGAGTCTCTCCAAGGAGACACACAGAAGTAACCATCACAAAAGTCAATGAGGTAATAGGGATTCTCAGAATTTGGACTTAAGTCGGAGTTAAGAATCTTTCCAAGAAGAAATGTATCCAGGTCGCTCTAAGTGTGTGTGCCCCTTGAAGCATGGGTGAATGATTAAGCAACTCATACTGATCATATTGATCTAGGCAAGAGATTCGTCATGAATGTGATTAAATTATTAAATTGTAAAGACTGCCCTTCTTTGCACCAGTACATTAAGGAGTTGTCTGCAGTTTTCTGTCTTTAACATAGGACAATTTCTAGAGCAGTGGTGAGTTTTGGTTTAATACTTTTTTTTAGAACTCAGTGAAAATAATGTTTTAACACTGTGTCCTGTAATCTGTGCTCCAACTTGATATATTATTCCACTGACCTTATTTTCATGGCTTGTTCTTTTTTATCCAATGTTCTAACATCAGTTTAAGAGCTTAATAATAGATAAAATCAATGAGTACAAATTTTAATATTTTGCTAAAAATAAATATATTTGATTAAATGTTATACTTTTGCACGTTTAAAATGATCTAAATTAAGCTAAAAATTTACCAAAATATAATTATATTAGTTCATGCTGGATATGTACTAAACACAGAGGTTAAGCATATACATCTACATTTCTTATGGACATTCATTTAACATATTTTTATGTTTGAAAAATGTAACAAGAGAGAAAATAAACATTCTTGCACATTTTAATCTCAAATCAAAATTGCATACCCCGTGCCAGAAAAAGGTCCCTGTGTGTGTATGTGTGCGCCTCTGAACTCTGTACTTAAGATTCTAGAGTAACATGGAAAATAACACATTGAAAGGATTCTAACTTATAAGCTTTGAAAATTTCAAACAAGAATGTTCAAATTTACAACTTGGCACAGCAAGTGTATTAAAAAATGAAAGACAGATGAGGCATAAATGCAAGGTTGTAATCACTCCTTGGGGAGGACCTTACTGACATCATAAATCATGGAAGCAGAGTTTTAACAATTTCTCTGTGTTGGGAGACTTCCAAAATGATTTGCTTCCACTCATTTTATCCATATCAGAATATTAATACATAAAAGGTATTTTTTTTAGCTCTTCCAGCAGCTGTCTCTAAAATGTGTATATTTTACAGGTGAGGAAGTACAATTCCCAGAGAAATTCATTTTGAAACATTTTATCATCAGATAATAGTGTTTTTTATTTATTTAACAAATATTTATTTTTTGCCAGGGCTGTACTGCATGCTAGAGGTACAAAGATGAATGCCATGGAACCCCGTTTTGAAGGAGCTTACAGTGATTCTGGTGCAGTTGTGATAGATTTGTAGCAAAGTTACACAGCAGACATCCAATGTGATCCTAGTAAACGAAAAAATCCTGTGTAATGTTTATATGAGTTTCTTTATTTAGAATGATCTTAAATCTATAGAAAAATATAAAAGTTACTAGAGAGATATGACAGTTAAATTCCTATATCAACTTGTTTGTACCATGCAGTGTCCAGATATTTTGTCAAACATCAATTTGGAGGTGTCTATGAGGTCATTTTTGGATGACATAAACTTTTAAATTAGTGTTTTTCACGTTGTAAATTACCTCTCTTGTGTTTGGGGGGGTGGTCCATGCAAGCAATTGAATGCTTGAGTAGAAAAAGGCTGACCGTCTCTGAAGAGAGAGGGCATTTTCTTCCAGCCTGTGCTACACTGAGCATAGCTGAGGGATTTTTTTTTTATGTCTTCGAATTCATACTGATCTACACCATTGGTGTTTCTAGGTATCCAGTTCGCCAACCGCAGATCTTGGAACTCTCATTCTACAGATTTGCATTCTATGTATTTGGAGAAATACTAGTTCTATCTTATGGAGAACTCTAATTATGTGAATTTCAAATTCTCAGTGCCGTGCTGCCTTTCTACCTTGTGAAGGCACAACATTCCTCCACTCCAAAAGATGCAACAATAAGACAACATATTTGAAGAAGAGACCAGTCCTCACAAGACACTGTCATTGTTGTGACCAGTATCATAGACTTCCCATCCTCAAGAACCATGAGAAATAAATTTCTGTTTTTGATAAGGGGCCAAGTTAGCAGAATAAGCAGACTCGGGTAATTGCTATCTCTCCTGAGTATCCTCTGGTCTATGATACTTTTTATATTCTTCTCTTATTTATAATGACATTGACTGTTGTTAGGAGAAACAATTACACATTTTGAAAAATGCACCTTAATAGATTTTTCTATTTTCTTCATCAATTTGGGGAAATAGTTTCATAGATGTGAATTGCTTGGCACATTACAACATATGAAAATAAATGTGACATCCACATGATATCACTGGTGATATTAATTTTAATGGTTTTTAAGGTTACATTTTCCATGTATCTCAACTGTGAAGTTAGTGGATTTCACTTTTCATATCTGTTTCTGTGAAACAATTCACTGTGTCCAGTTCACATTAGGAGGAAGCGGAGTGTAAGCTCAACAACCTGAAGGAGGAAGTATCTAGATAAATTATTTAGGATTACAAATGACATGGTCAGAGTAAGTCCTTCTCTCAGAATAATTTGATAAAGTGACTGATTATATAATGCTCTGATGTTGAGATTCAAAGTATAGAAGTGGCTATTCATATTTGATTATATATCAGTCATGTTCATGGAGTTGTTTTTGGAGTTTCAGGGTAATAAGTCATTAAAAGTTATTTTTTTCAGTAGGCTCATTTGAATGTTTCTCAGACTAGTAAAAAGTAAGATCAAACTGCACACACTAAATTTTAAATTTTGTCTGTTGCTACTTCATTTCAAGGGCAATATTGTTCCCATTTGTCTCAATATTTATTTAATGTATATATTTCCCACTTCAGCAATGGGGACTTGGAAGAAATATCATAAAATGTGGAATATATTTTGAAGGTTAATGTAAGTGTTAGCTGTTAAAATATTATAAAATATTATGTTGTTTTTGAAAGGAGTGCAGTATTTCTTATTGTGGTCATCCTTTTTTAAAAATCAGATTCCATTATAACCCCTGGTGTAACCCCTTTTATAAGTTAGCTTACCTTATTTTACCATATGCTTTATTAATCAACTATTTTCTTTTGAAATGAATCACTAAGTGTATTTGAACTCTGTTATTGTATCAACCAATTCAAAACATTCACTGCTTCTGCTAACCTTACATTTTAGAGAGTCAGTTACATTGCAGAACATTATCCCTAAATATTGTAGGTGAAGGACAATCCATGAATTCTACATTAATAACAACAAAGGATGTTTCATTGCTGTTTTTAGGGAGTTTTCATATATATATTTTCATGTGATCATGTGGTCTATTCCACAAAAACAAGAAGTTCAGAGTAAAATTAATAGCTTGAAGATGAAAAAAATCTAAGTGTCATGGAAGATAAAAGTCTTGTTTTTATTGACTATGAAAATTAAATTCAATTATAGATCCCAAGTGATCTGAGCATGTGTCAAACAGATTAGGAGAGTTTGGGCTATGTACCAGCATCCAGGAGCATAACACATCAGAAGTTTATTTCTATTACACACAAAGCCCACTTGGGAGCAAGTTTCCAGGGACTTGGACCTCTGGGGAAAAAATGCATCCAAAACCACAGCACACTTATAAATACTTGTGTCTGGACTGGGATACAATAGACCAAAGGTTTAGGAAGCGTGATAGGAATATAATTTATATATTTAACTTCGTTTCATTTTAATGTCATTTTTTAGTTAAAATCAAAAGTAAAATATTACAATATGAATAATTCTTTATAGTTTCATGTCATCTACTTTATTATTCTGAGTTCTAGTAGTTCTATGCCAATTTACTAGTTATTAGAAGCATTACTGGCAAGAAACATTTACAAATGAGGAAGCTAATTAAAGCACTAGATTCTTTTACAATATATTGCAGTATATGGCATCACTGAAGGCACAGATATTTGTTTTTATAACTATAAACACTGGCATAACAGCCACAATTTCTTTAGTATTAACCTTGAAGTGCTTAATGTTATATAAACACTTAATATTTTTGTTTTTAAATGCTACCTCTTTCTCAATATGAATATAATCCAATAAAAGTAAACACTACTTTTATTATCATAAATAACACTGTGCATTTAAAACACTTTCACATAAGAAAACACTTTCATAAACTTCTAATAAATATCAGGCTGATCGAACTATTGGTCAGAAGAGAAGTATTTCTTAAATTTTGAATTTTAGCTATCCATAACATTATTGATCTTGTGTTTCTGTTTGTACCTGTGTAAAGCATGTGTTTAAAACTGCACAAAAATAATCTAACTTTCTTTGTATAGATTAACAAAAATATATAAGTAAACTATTAACCTAAAATGACACTGTAAAATCATGACCTTCATCTCAGTTTTAAACTTATTTACAATTACTTTCTGACATTATATTTTCCATGCAATTAAATAAAATGTATTGAAATAATATTTCCACTTCACTATATTTTCTAAATAAAGTGGAATATTTGTGATGACTTTAATTGATTAAAATTTGGCCTATGTTTCCTTTTCAAAATATAGGTGAAACTTTGAAATCTGATTAAAATTAAATACAAATAATAATCTTTGCCCTTCATTTTAGAAAAAAATCTGGAGTTCTTTAAACAACCAATTTTTCAAGAGATACCCATCTATGTACCCATTCTGAGAAATGAACAACCCATACTGCCTCTGTTAGATCAGGCTTCCCTGGTAGTTTAACTTGCTTGAATTTGACACCCCTACCTGAGCGGCACAACAATCAACAAACCTGCAAAACTAACACCACAGTGCATCCCAACATCAGAGTGTACACTAAATATTTTGTTTTCCTTTTTTGGGGGGGGTTTCTTTGTTTTTTGGGGGAGGACTGAAGATTGAACTCATGACCTCTTGCTTGTCAGGCAGGCGTTTATGCCACTGAGCTAAATCCCCTGGTCCACACTAAATATTTTGAACCCTTCTATTTTCTCAAGGAAAATCTTAAAATATTTTCACTTAACATTCCTTCACTTAAAAAAGCTAATTTGCATAGTAGAAACTGACATTTCTTTAAAATATTCCAGAAAATTCAGGAGAAAAATAAAAATAATAACGTGGAATGAATAACCAGTATCGTAAGGGAGCATTGTTCTTCAGAAAGTACATTGGCCAATCAGTGAACAGAAGGATAAGAGGTGATGCATGGATGGATGATGAATGGCTTGATGGATTGTTTATTCAATTACCTGTAGAAAAAATGACTTCAGATCAGCATTTGAAATAGGTCACACACTGCACTTTATGACGTTGCCCCAAGAAAAAAATCGTTTTGGATTTTATTAAATAGCCTTTTAAGATGTGAATTTGACATTATCATTGAATCATTAGGTACATGTCACAAAATAATACACGATTTTGCGTTCTTTTTTATAGCCACCATACCATCAGTCTGTTTGTAACTTTCAGCCTTGTCCTCACCAGACAGTGAAATAAGCTCTTTGCAACTGAAAGCTTTTTTTTAATTTAGATGTTATTTAATATCCCAACACTGTTTTATGATTTTCAGCTTGCAGCTTTGCACTTATTTTGTTAAATTTGCTCCTATATTATTAGTCTGTTTCCTTAGTATGTGTATGTGGTACATAATGTTTGCATTCCTTGAGTGGAGTTGGTACATGTACACAGCACATCACCCTTCTCCTCCTTCCCTCCCCACACCAGCCATCTCTTGATCCTCTTCCCACCTGAGAAAGAGCTACCTCTCTTATTTCCCATAATCTATCTTTTATTTTGTGCATTACTTTTATTTTGGGTTTCTCATATAAGAGAAACCATGTGGTATATAAGGTCGTGAGCCTGATTTACTTCACGTAATATTACAGTCTCAAGGTGCATCCATTTTTCTACAAATGACTCAAGTTTGTCTTTCTTTATGGCAGAGTAGTACCTCATTTTGTATAAATGCCACATTTTCTTTATCCATTACCTGTTAAAGGATGTATAGGTTGTTTCCAAGATTTAGCTATTACAAAGTATGCTGCAATAAACATTCATATGCATGTATCACTGTAATATGATGTGTTTAACTCTTTGGGAAAGATACCTAGAAGGTGGATCATTGGGTCAAATGGAATTTCTGGTTATAGTGACTTGAGGACTCTCCACACTGATATCCATAGTGGCTGTACTAATTTACATTTTCACCAACAATGTAGACTAAAAGCTTTTAAAATATATTTAAAAATCTGCAGTAATGTATGTAAATATTAATAGAGAAAATAGACCAAGAGTCTTTATTTTATTTTCATAAGATGAAAATTGAGTACTGGCAATCTGGAGACACTTCATTTACTCATTTTTTTTATGTAAACTGGAGAAAAGTTTTCTTAGTGTAAAGACTTTTGAAATAATTTAAGGTTATATTTATATTTTAAGAATCCATGTATTAAAAGTTCTTTATAGAACTAAAAACTGAACTGTTTTTTTAGGAAGTATATATATATATATATATATATATATATATATATATATATATTTAGTGTATGTACTGCCGAAGAGAGCACAGGAAGTATCATTTTTTTTGAGACAGGGTTTCACTATGCGGTTCAGGCTGGCCTTGAACTCACTTTGTAGCCCAGGCTGACCACGAGCTTAAAATGATCCTCCTGCCTCAGACTCTTGAGTACTGGGATTACAGGCATGTGCCATCATGCTTGGCAGTGTCTTATTTTTGAAACAAACAATAGTAAACATTTTTCAATAAGCTGACACAGATATCATTTTATTGCCTAAGAATATCTACTATCAATTTTAATTCATATTTTCAAAATCTTTTTTTTTTAATCTCGGCCCTGTATGGTGCATAATAAGTTTAACAATAAGTCTTGTATGTATCTATAATTAGTGTAATTTAGGTAGAAAGAGAAAGCAGTAATATTTTACATGGATAAAACCACTTAAAACATTATTATAAAAATGTGTAGCTTTAAATGTGCAGAAAGAATAAAGAACTGTATATATACAAAAAAAAACCCTAAAGACCAATCATAAGGCTGAGCAGTGGGTCCTGAGTTCAAACAGCGCGCCTCAGTCGTTAAGTCCAGACATTAAACAGGTAGGTTGATAAAAGAGGAGTGTCTGGATAGCTAAGTGTGCAAGTCTGGGTCACATGCAAACTCTGTTTAACCTTTGAGGATTCAATAAACTGCTTTCAAAAACATCTGTGCCATCTGACATTCCCACCAGCCAAATATGAGGTTAATTTTTTTTTTACAAACTTGCCAACACTTCTTGCCTATCTTTTATTTTTTTAACATTGTCATCCTAGTGGTTGTGAATTGGCATTTACTCTGGTTTTGATCTGCATTTCACTAGTGACTGTTGAACATCTTTTCATGCTGTTGTTGCCTTTTGTACATCTTCTTTGGAGAATGTCTATTTAGATCCTTTGTCCATTTTAGTTGAGTTGTAAGAGTTCTTTATATATTCTGCTTTATATATTCTCACTACTAAAACCTTATCATGCATATGATTAATATTTTCTTCTATAGTGTGTGTTGTCTTCTCACATTTTAAACAGTTTTTAATTTATTTCATAACTAACATAATACACATATTTATAGCGGTCTTTCAAATGCAGAAGTTTTAAATTTTGATGAAGTTCAATTTATCTATTTTTCCTTTTGTTGTCCTGCTTTTGGAATCAGGAGAAATGCTTATTCTTTTTATTAGTACATGTTTGATGCACGTGCTGTTTACAGTTATTTTGAGGAGTAGGTACATGTACATAACAAGATTTGTTCATTTTCTTAATCCCTTTCCCCTTTCCTCCCACAGTCCTCTCTCCTCCCTTAAAACTCCTTTCCTCATCTTTGTTCTTCTTGGTATTATTAGTCTTAGCTCATGTTTATGACATACAGTGTTCATGTTTGTTGAGGTTTTTAGGGTCGTGAATGTGGCATATCTTCATTCTACCTATTTCCCCTTCCCCTCTCCCTTCTTCTCTCAACCATGTTCTCTTGGACCCTTCCTCATTTGCAAGAGATCTATCCCCTTGTCTTCTTCTATCCATCCTTTACTGTGTTAATTGATTATACTTTGCCTTACTCAAATCAGAGTTATTATACATTATTTAATATTATTGTCTGACTTATTTCACTCAACATTGTATTTTCCAGGTGCATCCACTTTTCTACAAATGTCTCAAATTTGTTCTTTTTTACACTCAAGTACTATTTCACTATGTATAGGAACCACATTTTTCTTATCCAATCATCAGTTGAGTTGATGGGTATGTGTATGCTTTGAGGATTAAACTACTATGAATTGTGTGAACACTGGTATGCATGTATCTCTATAGTATAACGTCTAGCTCTTAGGGAAAGATACTTAGAAGGGTCATAAGGAATTTATAATTTTAGTTCTTTGAGGGATCTCCATACTGATTTTCATAAAGATTGGACTAGTTTACATTTCCACCAACAATCTAAGTTGGTTCGTTTTAACCTTAGTCATGCTGGTATTTGTTATTTTTTAAATTTCTAGATGATACACATTCTTTCTCGTGAAAGATGATTGTCATTCTTTCCAGCAGGATGAGCTATCAGTTGGTCCTCCATGGATTGTCTCATTTTCTAATTTAATTTATGTGTATTTGTATAAAAATGTTGGGCTCCTTTTTAAAATTCATAAGATTTTATACTTCTCTATATTTTTTATTTCTGTGATTTCAGCTGTCTAAGGCTAAAATATAATTTTGTATATGTTATCAATTTAATGTATGTTATCTATGTCACTTTTTCTTTAAAAATTATTTCTCTGGAAAATGTATACCTGATTGTTTTCTACATTAAGATAAACTTATATTTCCAAGTACTGCCACAATACATTCATGTAGAGTACTCTCCTAGTTTCAGTTAGCTTCATCTTTCTGCCAAACGTTAACATCTAATATATTTGATTTCTGTGCAAACTGTTCTTGGGAGAGAGTTCTGAACATATTATTATAGTTTCCCAATGAATACACTTCTTTATGTCATTCAACAGGTAGAAATTTCAAAACCTTCTGAAAAAGTAAAATTTGCATCATAGGTATTTATTTTTTTAAACTTGAAAGCCTAGAATTTTCCTAAGAGGTAGAGAGGAGACATCTCAAAGTAATTTGGTATTTTTGTAGATGCTGAATGGAAAACCAGTATTTCTAATATTACCCCCTCATCAACATCACTTTTAAAAATGTCAGGGTTACATTGTAAACTTATTACTTGGCAGTTCTGGATTTTCAAGTTTTAATTATACAATACAAACTTCAGTTAATATACAGCTTTATTAATTTCTTATCACTCAAACATATTTTAAAATAATTATAGAAACAGAATATCAGTTCTAGGGGGAACCATAGTGAGTTAGGAGAGTAACATTGAGACAAACTGGACAAATTGAGCAGAATCTGTCAAAGTCATGGAGACACAGAAGACATGCCTAGAACACAGGATGGATCCAGGATAACTTCAGGATGACTGTACAGAACCAATCAGAAAAGTGCGATTTTCAATTCTTAGTTACATCTTGTGTGAAAACATGTGAGTCTTTTGATGAGGTAGTTTAAATCTGGCTTGAGGCCAAGTGAATTTTTGATAAGACAACTCTCACAATATTTTATTTGTTTGCAGTAGAAGGCAATCCAATAATTTAGGATGAAAAAGTGCCCTTTCTTTTATCCTGAGGGATGCTGCGATTCTGTTCACTTGCCTGCTTTCACTCCACAGAGTGTACTTCTTTTCCAGCTTCAATAAATGTACATTTACACCACCTTTTTTGGTGTCTTTTCCAGTTCTTTGTTCAAGTTGCCAAAAATTGGGAGAGAATTCCTCTAGAACCTGCCATCTAGTAACAATACAACAAAACTACCCAATCACTCTCTCTCTCTCTCTCTCTCTCTCTCTCTCTCTCTCTCTCTCAAGAGACTTGTCAAAAGAGCTAACAAATGTCATACGTAACAAAATCAGTTAGTGGCAAAAGTAATATTTTGCAATATAATGCAAGTTATGCTTTAATGCTACAGGTGATTTGAGGATTAGAATCACAGCTCAAACTCTCCATTTCCAATTTTCAACACAAATTTAAAAAACAAATCAGTTGGTAACTTTTCTATCACATACCCCTTAGTTAATGATTTTTGTTTATTTTAGATGGGTTTTACCTATATGGGAAATAATGAAGACACATTAACTGCTTATTATACATTACATACAGGGCCAGACACTTTTCACATTTTTATTTCTCATTTATCTCTTAAAACATTAGTATGGAATGAAAGTATGGAAGTTGATGAATATGTTAATTTGTTTGAATACAATAATCATTATATATATAAACAGGTTGTATAATATAAATATATACAATAAAATATATCTTAAAAGGGAAAAACTAGTCCATAAAACAAACTTCTTATAAAGATAAGTAGGATGGAACCTGTTCACCAGCCTGATAGATAGCCTTGTAAAAAAGGAATGACAAAACCTTCCACTGAAAATGAATGAAAGAGGACAATATGAGTACAAATGCAGACATTATTTTACAGACTGCTAGTAGTACAATATGAGGAGAAATTTGAGGCAGAAACTTTAGTAGTGTACATTATTTATGTGAAATAACAAGAGGTGATCAATTAGAAGACAAACTTAACTGGGAAATATAGGAAAAAAACCTAGATAACATTTCCCTTCTCAAGAAAGTGCATATTAATTGACTAAATGATATAAATATTTTGATGTGAAATATGTCACCCATAATAATGAATTTTACATGTTAACCTGATTGAGCATCAGTGCCTAGATACTTGATCAAATAGTATTCAGGATGTGAAAATGTTTTTGGATGAGATTTATATTTAAATTTGTGGATTTTAAAGTTGGTTATCCTTCTTAATATGCGTGGACCTCATCCAACTAAATGTCTGACTACAGCAAATGACTAAAGGTCCCACACTCCCCTTAAAAGAAGCAATTCTCCAGCAGAAAGCTTTTAGAATTTATCAGTAACATCAGTGTTTCCCTGAGTCTCCAGCCTAATCCTGGCCTCCCTCATGAGAAGTAAGATTCACCAAGCCTCTACAATTGTATGCAGAATTTCATAAATCTGTCTCTCTCTACATATAGTATATTATTAGGTATATTATATATACAATATATTATTATGTATATATATATAGTGTGTGTGTTTATTGACTTTAATATACACAATAAAATACATTTTAAAATGTATTAAGCATATGAATACATATATTGAGCTATGTGCTAAACATGTTATATGTTTAAAAGTAAATGTATTACATTATATATAATAGATATATGCATACCTGTACACATAAATATGCTTACACAAATATATATATATATATGGTAATAAATTTGCCAAAGCATTACCCAAGTCAAAATAATGACCTTGCCACCAAAGTTCAACCCCCCTCCACACAAATTAAATAGTCTTCTTTTCAAATATGTATACTCATCAATTTTCTTCACTTGATAGATCATTTCTATGTTCCACTGATGGCTAAAGTTTATAATTGTTTAGACATCATATAATACCTGCTCAGATATATACATGGAACCTAATCCAAATCAATATTTATCCAAAACTGTTTGAGAGAAATTGTATTTGTAGAACATTGTGTGAAAGTTATATAAACCATACATTTTTCTATTCACAAAAAGTGTTTATTTTACTTAAATTAAAACAAGATATTCTTCAATTATTTTATTTAAGACTTCTACACAATTATTTCATTAATACCAATTTCTTTTTTTAAAGAAATCTATAAGGAAAAATCTTATGAAAAGCTTTATGGTACTGAGTAAGTTTTTTGCTGAGGACACTGTTTATGATACTGTATATCAACCACACTATAACAATACAGTAAAAGATTTTCTCTGTCATCTCAGCACCAGAAAAAAATGAATTTTTCCTGTGTAAATGGCTCATTTTGTCTTCTTTTTACTGTGAAATCTGTGCCTATGTTGGCATTAAATGATAGAAACAAAGAGGTACATTTTGTCCAACTTCTAACAGGTATACTGACATTATGGCACTACTTCTGTGGACTTACATTATCCTTAATTTTGTTTTACTATTCTACATTTATTTTTATTTTGACTGAATTGATCTACCTTATGTTATGCTTCTACTTGTTTATGCTATACGAATCATGCAAACTATCATAAATACTTTTGGGAACAAGAGAGCATATAAATCAGTAAATGTAGTATATATAAATTATATAGAATAATGGAAAGAACAACTGCTAAGTACAATTTACTGGGTTTTTTCTAATTTAAAAAATGCTACACTTCTATCACTTGAGGTCAGTGTGAAGAATATACATGAGAACACTTTAAACAACTAACTCTTTCATGCAAAGTAATCATAACATTCTCAACTTTCAATTAAAACATAATTGATTCATAATAAATAAATTAATAACTATATACACCAAACACATTAAAAATAATATCTATCTAAGGAAAAATACTGAGGCTGACAGATTTTATGCTATTTCTCAAGAGATGGTATGAAATTAGTTCATATTATGAACTCCTAGCTAGAACTTACTCCTTAACGTTTAAAATAAATTTTGTAGGGTTAATAGTGACTGAAACTAGGGATGTCACACTGTACTACATCCTTGGTCTTTTATCTTTATTTTCAAGATAGCTTCTCATTAAGTTATTAGATTGCCCACTGGGTTCAAACTTGCAATCCTGCCTCATCCTCTGAGAGTGCTGGGATTACAGGCTTATACCATGACACCCAGTTTAGTTACCTTTATACATTCACAAGCTGTTCTGCTACAATCCATACACTCTTTAGTCCAGAAAATAAGTCGCTCAATTTCTTCACTTGTAAACTAAAGTGATTAATCTATATGTTCCTCCTATCCCTTTCCAGGTTAAAAATCTATATATTTTAAAGCTTTTCCAGATTGCAGAAGCCAAATAATTATTTATAATATACATGTTTCATAAAATGATAGCTAGTATTAATTTTATTAAAATTATTTATAAAGCTAATTAATTCAAGTTCAGTGCTCTACTAGTTTTTGTACAATCTACAATAAAATATCCTCTTATTTAGTATCAATGCCTAACCCATAATTGTTTTATAAAAAATACTAGTGGAACACAAAAGCAATGGAAAGAACTGAGGATATGTTATATTGAACACCCATGTTAGGAATGAAGCATAGATCTGACAACACATTTAAAGCAAAATTTATCCAAATTGACACTTTGACTATAATTATGGAAATTCAGGAAAGATGATCAAAATTCTATTTATAAGTAGTTTTAACAAAGGGTAGAATAATATTAAATGATTAATGGGACTAGGAAAAATCTACAAGTACTATTACCATACCTGCCATTGAAATTCTAAAGAAATGAAAATCACTCATTGAGCTGAATTTTTTAGTAATTATGGGGAATGATTAACAGGGATAAAATACTAATACTGCACTGGCTTTTAAAATGCATCCACAAATTATTTGGTACTCCTCAATTCAAGAGGGTAAGGTTAATTTCTCTCTCCTTGAATGTTAACTGAAGATTGTGACCATGTTTGTATGCAACGGAATTAATATACACGTATTTCTGAAAGTAATTCCCACAAAAAAACTTTCTCTCCCTCCTTCCCTCCCTCCTTCCCTCCCTCCTTCTTTCCCTCCTTCCCTCTCTCCTCTCTCACCATCATTCATTAATTCTGGAAAAGAATAAATGATAAGCCATGAAGACACTTATCCAGTCTCACATGGTGAGAAAATGAGACTTTTAATCATAAGCCACTAAGAAATTAAATGGTTCCTCCTGTTGAGGGACACACACCCATATCATATTTTTCTAATGAAAATATTTTCTTTAGTATAATGATAACCAGTTATGCACCTCAGAAGCTGCACTAGAGAAGTACAGGAAGCACTCATTATGCACATATATCAAAGTATCAACAAGTGAGTTTTTATCCATCTAACACACCATGTTATATTTTGAGATATTTATAATTTGTTTTATTAAATATTTTCTTTTTTATTTTTGTTTACAATTATCCAAATTTAATAAATGTCACATGAAAATCCATTTTTACAACTTTGGGAGGAGTTTGAAAGTGAGTCATCAGGGGACTCGGCTGCTGCTGATGACTTGGATCATGTAAGTCAAAGACGCTGCTACAGTGAGACTGAGCAAGATATGACAGATAATTAGAGAAGGAAGACCTTGATTCAGATGAGGAAGAAAACAATAATGTAAATAAATATCTGACTAGTCAAAATGCTACCAAATGATCATGTAACTTGAATGATCTAACATTAGCGCTGGATCAGAAAATTATATTATGTTCTTGCCAGGAGTGAAACCTATTGGGCAGAATGCCAACACTGTGATTCAATGTTGGAAATTATTTCTAATGGATGATACACTACAAGATATTGTGAAATACACTAATTATGAAATACGAGTAAACCATTCTATATGGACCAATAGTAGTACTAAAAATGTGTTTACCATGACATGACAGATATGGTACTGAGATTTTTAGAAAAATAATGACACTCCAGGGATTTGGTTTCCTTCTATTTGCTTGTTTTGATGACAAAAAGACCCCTGCAAAAGAAAAAAATCTCTCGATCTGGCTGCTATTCACTCATTTTTTTAAAAACTTTGTTTCCAACTTTCAATTTATATGCCATCCAAATACATGACAATTGACAAACAATTTACATCATTTTATGGTTGTAGCTTTTGGCAATATATGTCAAATAATCCTTCCAAATTTAGTATAAAAATATATGCCCTGGTAGATGCAAAGACATCTTACATCTTTGAATTTAGAAATTTATTCTGGAACTATGCTGCCAGGTGTTTACTCATGCACAAATAAACCCTTTGGCACTGTGGACAAATTAATTGTATGTATTTCAAAATAGTAACCAAAATGTCCCATTCAAGAATGGGTTCCCTAATTACTCACTGATGTTACATTTGCTAAAAGAACACCGGTTGACCAGCACAAGAACAAAGTGGAGAAACTTGAAAAAAGGGTTACAAGTTCACAATAGAGATATATAGTACTATCTTTGGATTTCAGAAAGATATATGGCAAAGAAAATGTAGTTTTGATACTGTCATTGTACCACCATGATGATAACATTGATAACGATGCCAGATATTGTGGTGTACACATGTAATCCCAGCACTCTAGAGACTGAGGCAGGAATATCTTGTGAGTTTAAGGCCAGCCTGTGCTATATAGTGTGTTCCAGGCTAGCCTAGACTACATAACAAGGCCCTGACTCACAAAAAATATTGATAATGACTTGTCTCAACACAAGTGAAGCCAGCAATAGTCAAATTTTACAACAAAACAAAAGGCAGAGTAGATGTTGTCCACAAGTTATGCGGCAACTATGATGTCACTAGAAACCCAAAATATTGGGCAATGGTATGTTTTACTGGATTGTAAACATGTCAGGCATAAACAGCTGCATAATTTACAAACATAAAATATCACAGAGAAATTTTCTTAAAGGATTAGTACTGGAATTGATAAAAGATCAATTACAACACAGGAAGAAAAATATATATCTGCCCAAAGAGCTCTGAAAAGAATTCCAGAGCAGACCAGTGAGTAGGCAAGTGAAACATCACAAGAATATCCTAAGAAGACAGGAAGAACAGCAAGATGTCAAGTATATCCTACCAAAGAAGACAGGAAACAAAACATATGTGCTATCAGTGTAAATGACACTTGTATATGGAACATGCTGTTCTCATGTGAGAAAACTGCGATACTTGAAGTAAAGATTACATTTCAGTTTCAATTACATTTTCATTGTAGTTCACATAGGAATTTATTTCTATTTTTAGACAGTACGAAAACAAACAGTTGATATTGAAAATGCTGATGTTTATTCTAAACAGTCACTACATATTTGATATTTGAATTTATTGACATTCTATTTTTCTAATAAGTGCACATTGCATGAGAACCTCCTGATGAAACAGGAAGGTCAGAGTGATGACAAGTAGGTTCTGCCAAAAAAGACCAAAAAGTAAACCACATGTGCTATCAGCATAAGCAATGACTGTATGTAACATGCTATTTTCATTCGTGAAAATGCCTTAGGTGTGATCACTAAACCAAATATTAAGTTTTGGTAGTTTTTGTTTTCATTGTATTTCAAACTGGAATTTATTTAGCTATTTGTTTCATTTTAAAGAGATTAAAATACAACAAAACAGTAAAAAGAAAATAGCAATAAAAGCTATACAAGATTTCAAAACGAGAAGATATAAAAATTAACAATGGTCACTATATTACATAGTGTTATATTCAAAATAGTTGCTCAGATTATAAGATACAGGTGTATAAAACAGATCAAACAATATAAGCATTACACATTTTCTTCCCATGAACAGGGAAGTAGTACAATTATAGGACTAGTAATGCAATTATTCTAACTATCATATATACATATGTACTATTTTTCCCCATTTCAGTTTTTCTTTCCCTTTGAGCTGTTTTTTTCCCTTTCACAATATCTATTGTAGATTTAGGATCTTATTTACTCTTTCACTTTCTTACACTAGGGAGAAAACACAGTGTTTACACATGTGAGTCTGATTGATTGCACTTATGAGTATGTTTACTTGTTGCATCCATTTACCTATACAAGCCTAGAACTGATCTTTCTTTAGGGCTGAATAGTACCCCACTGTATAAAATACCACTTCTTTTTTATACATTTTTCAATGGATGGGCATTTGAGTTGTTTCCAAGATTTAGATATTACAAATTGTGGTGCTATAAACATGAATGCACATATAGTGATACAGTATGATGTTTTTAATTCTCCTGGGAAAATACCCAGAAGCGCAATAGCTGGGTTGAGTGGGTCCTCTAAACCTAGTATTTTGAGGAATCTTCACATTGATTTCCACAGTGGTTGCACCAGTCTACACTGCCATCAACAGTGGAGAAGGGTTCCTTTTTCTCCACAGCCCCGCCTGCATTTGTTATTGGTTGATTTTTTGATGATAGCCACTTTTTCTGGAGTGAGGTAGAATCTCCCTGTTGTTTTAATTTGAATTTCTCAAATGACTGATTATGTTGAACATTTTTTATATATTTGTTTGCCATTCATATTTCTGAATATGAGAAGCATGCATTCATCTCAGATACTCATTTTTGGATTGGGTCTTTGAATTTTGGGGCTCTGATTTTTAAATTTTTTTATATGTTCTAGATAGAAGTCCTTTGTCTGCTAGACAGATGGCTTAGAATTTTTCTCAATTTGTGGGTTTTCTCTTCACTTTGTTGGTGATTTCTTTTGACATGCAAAATTTTTTTTAATAAGATGAGATCCCAGTTGTTGATTCTTTGAACTATTTCCCTTACAGTTTAGTTTTTGTTCATGAGCTCTCTGTCTACTCCTATGTCTTCAAGATTTCTACCTACTTTGTCTTCCAGTAGATTTAGTGTTTCTGTTTTAATGTTTAGATCTTTGATTCATCTTGATTTTAGGTTAGTGCATGGTGAGTAACATGGGTCTAGTTTTAGTCTTCACCATATGGAAATCCAGTTTTTCCAGGACCACTTTTTTATTTTAAAGAGAATAAAGCAAAACAGAATAAAGCAAATCAGAACAGAGCCCTGCAAATGATACAGGAATTCAAAACAAGACAACAAAAAATCAACAATGGTTACAATAATGTCTCTCATTTTCTTCAAAATAGTTGTCCATACAATCATACATAATAAAGTCAAACAAACCATAACAGAACAAAACCAATCAAAACAAAAGTGTAAAAGCATCACAGGACTTCAAAACAAGATGAACTCTTGTAATGCTTTCCAGACTTTATTTTATTTTATGTTATTATTTTAAAGAGGGAAAGACAAAACAAAAATACAAGAAAAACAACAAATAAAAGACACAAATAAACAAAAAATGATACAAAATGCCAAAACAATAACAATTTGGGGTTTCAAAGCATGGCAGTAGGAACTTAACAAATTTTGTTATTTCCAGCACCACTTATAAAAAAGGCTGTCCTTCTTCCAGTGAACATGTTTGACTCCTTTTTCAAAGATAAGGTGGCTTTTATAGTTGTGTCTGCATCTTCTAATATGTTGTATTGATCCTCATGTCTGGTTTTTACCAGTACCATACTGATTTTATTGCCCTAGGTCAATAGTATAATTTCAAGTCAGGCATTGTGATGCCTCCTGCTTTATCTTTATTACCCAGGATTGTCTTTGCTATTTTAGGTATCTTCTGGTTCTAAATGAATTTTAGATTTTTTAAAAAAAATCTGTGAGGTATTCTAATGGTAATTTGATTGGGATTGCATTAAATCTGTACAGCAATTATGGAAATATGGCCATTTCCTCAGAGTTTATTCTTTCTATTTATGAACAAAGAATATCCATTTTCTGAAATCCTCTTTGATTTCTTTTTTCAGAGGACTATTATTTTCAATGTGTAGATATTTTATGTTCTTTGTTAGATTGATTTCTAAGTATTTCATTTTGTGAGGGAGATGAAGGGTATGGTTTCCCTAATATCTCTCTCAGTGAGTTTGTTGTTTCTGTACAGGAATGCTACTAATTTTTGAGTGTTGACTTTGTATCCAGCTATGATACTGAATTTGGTTATTAAACCTATAACACGTCCAATGGAGTTTTTGGGATCTTCTATGTAGAGTATCATGTCATCTGCAAATACTGACAATTTAACTTCTTCTTTCTCCTATTCTTATTCCTTTTATTTCTCTCTCTTATCTAATTGCTCTGGTTAATGTTTCCAGAACTCTACTGAGTAGGAGCAGTGATAGTGGACATCCTTGTCTTGTACCTGATTTTAGGCTGAAAACTTTCGGTTTTTGTCCATTTAACATAATGTTGGCTGTTGGTTTGTTAGAGATGGCTTTTATCAGATTGAGGTCAAGACTGTCTATTCCAATTTTCTATAGAACTATTACCATGAATGTGTGCTGGATTATATCAAAAGTTTTTCTATATCTATTGAGATGACCATGTGATTTTTGTCTTTAGCTCTGTGTACATAGTGTATTATATTTATTGATTGCTGTATGTTGAATCATCTCTCAATCCCTGGGATGAATCCAACTTGGTCATGGAATATAATCTAGATAATTTGTTGCATTCTGTTTGCTACTATTCTATTGAGAATTTTTGTACCTGGGTTCATTAGAGAGATTGGCCTGTAGTTTTCTCTTCTGGTTGAGTCTTTCTCTGATTTTGGCATCAGGGTAATATTTGCCTCCAAAAATGAATTAAGCAGAATTGCTTCCTTTTCAATTTCGTTAAAGAGTCTGAAGAGTATTGGCATTAAATCATCCCTAAATTTCTTGCAGAATTTAGCAGTGAATCCACCAGGACCTGGCCTTTTTTATTGGTAGTGGTGGTGGTAAGTTTTTAATTATGTTTTCAAATTCATTAACTTATATTGGATTATTCAGACTTTTTGATCCAGCTTTGATAATTCATATGTTTCTAGGAATCTTTCCATTTCATCTGTTTTCAATCCTGTGGGAGTAAAGATTTTCAAAGTAAGTATTATCATCTTCTGTATTTCCATAGGCTCTGTAGTGATTTCATTCATCTCAGTTCTTATTGCGTGAATTTAAGTTTTTTCCTTCCTTTTATTGATAAAGTTTTTTCAGTTGTCCTTTTAAGATTGTGTAAAGAAATGAACAGCTTATGTTTAAAATTTTGAGATTTATTCTAAACACTCATTATATTTTAAAAATTTAATATTTTGGTTTATTGATATTTAATATTTTATTTTCTTGTTAAGTACACATTGTATGTTATAATAAAACTCATAAATTAAAATAAACAATTCATCAATATAAATATTCCTAAAAAGTAAATTTGAGTGTTATACATCCACTTTATACTTCTTTTTAGGAAATTTACCCTGAAGCCTTAAGGACTTTTACCAAATATCATATGAATGATCTTGGAAAAAGAACTTCTAGACTCCTAATTAAGGTTTCAGTAAAACTGAAGCCCTGGCTCTCATCTTGGTTGTAACTTCATGGAAGATCCTAAGCTAGACCAACCTAGCAGAGTACTTCTCAAACTTATGAATCAAAAATTTTAAGACAGGAATTGTTTGTTGTTTTAAGCTAAGCACTTTGGGGTTATTTGGTTATGAAGCATTCAATAACCTACATAGATAATGAAAGCAATCCTACATGTATCAAATCAGGTATATGAAAAAAGATAGGAACTTCTATATTTGAATTAGTTGGTAAATAATGAACAATGCCTGACAAAGTAATAGATATTCAAGTTTCAGTAGACATATGGTTATTGTCCCTCTTCATCGAGTCCAGTCTTAGAGACTATATCTATGTATACATAGATATATATATATTTACATAGTTTTCAAAAAAAGAAATACAGGACTGATGATATAACACAGCTGTGCAATTCCTGCCTGGCAAGCGCAAGATCCTGAGTTCAATTCCAAGTACCAAAAAAAAAAAAAAAAAACGAAACAAAGAAGCAAAGAAAGATGATTATGTCATTTACAACAGGGACAAAATTGGAAGTCATATCAAGTGAAATAAGCCAGACACAGAAAGAGAAGTACTGTATGTTCTAAAAAAAGTTGTTCTCATGGAAGTGGAATATACAATATTGATTACCAAGGTTTGTGGAATGATGGAGGAAGGTTAATCAATATGGTATTACATTAGATTAGATAGGAGCAAAAATTCTGGTTTGTTATTGTAGAGTAGGGTAACTATAAATGAAAATATTACACTGTATACTTTAAAAGGCCAGAAGTAAAGATTTTGAAGTTTGTACCATATTCTATTAATGTTTTAGGAAACGTATATTTAAGCTGATTTAAAAATTACACAGTGTACATATTTATAGAAGCATTACAATTAAATCTATCAATATGAACAAACATGCTTTATGTATCAGTTAAAAATGTAATATAAATTTGAATAATAAATATTAATTCCATCTGAAATGTTGTTTCATTTTCCATTGTTACAACAGAATATATGAGACTTTATAAAGAAAAGATGTATATTTATCTCATAGCTTAAGAGGGGAAATTTCCCACAGCTTTGTTTTGGCTCTGACAAGAGCCCTCCTTGCCTTGGCATAGCAGGTGACATCATAGTGGGAATATATATGAAAGGGAAAGACCACATAGTAAGAAAGGAAGCTAGTAATTTTAAACAACTCTTACTCTTTTTATAACTAACCATAGCCCCACAAAAACCATGTTAATCCCTTCTGAGGTCAGTACGCTCAAAGATCTCATTGCATTACACCAAACCCCATCGCTCAAAGGTCCCACTGTCTCCCTATATTGCCACACTGAGGACCATGCTGCTAAAATATCAACCGCCGTGAGATGCATTCAATCCATATCTAATCCACAGCAAATGCTTTCATAGCAAAGTTGAAACTGGTACTTGACCAATAAACTGAGCACCAGCTGAGTGTAGTGGTGCATGCCTATAATCCCAGCACTTGGGAGGCTGAGGCAGGAGGATTGCCTCAAGTTCAAGGCCAACCTGGGTTACATAATGAGACTCTACCTCAAAAAAAAAAAAAAAACTGAACACCAAAACCCAGTCAAGCTCATATATGAAACTGACCATTATAATATGAAATTCACTTAAATTATTTATCTCTCATTAAAATATCAAAATATACAGTTTGTTTCTTTTCATTGATTTTGAAAAGTCCTCAGCCATTACTCTCTAGAAACATAAAAATACAGTTTCTGCTTTACTTTCTTGTTCATATTAACATGAGACTCCATTTAAAAATATAAACATATGTTAGACTTTGCCATTGAATCACCTATGTCTTTTATATTCTATTTTTTCCATTCATGCTTTAAAACATTGTATCTCTCTGCTCTTCAATCTAGGTATTTACTCTATTATGACCTGTTTTTGAAAGTAACTCCAGCTGCATCTAATCTTCGGTTGAGATCATCCTTTGAAATCTTAACTTTATTCACTGTATTTTTCAATGTTAAAAATTGTATTTTTTTTCAT
Organism: Hydrochoerus hydrochaeris; assembly: GCA_004027455.1. NCBI lineage: Eukaryota > Metazoa > Chordata > Mammalia > Rodentia > Hydrochaeridae > Hydrochoerus > Hydrochoerus hydrochaeris. The sequence goes on from PVLA01008629.1 coordinate 49,402, forward strand.
ATTTTCCAGTTTTCTATTTGTAGTTGCTTGGCAACTGTTGGTCAATTTAAACACCAGCTGAACTGAATCAGCATGGTGCTGAGCGTAGATGGCCCACCTGAGGAAAGTTACCAGCATTAAAAAGGAGACCTGGAGAGGAACAGTAGCATTGTAGGTTCTCCTAAGTGTTGTTATTTGGAGCTGTTGTTTGTCCTAGAGGAGCTTGTCATGCTGGCTCCCTTGTTAGGAACTCAGCTGTTATCATTAAAGGGGCTTGGGACCTTGTCACTGAGAATTGCTACAGTCCAACTTGCAGGGAACTTGTGTGCTTACTTTAAGCATTACTTCCTGTCTCTGGGAGGGGAAGGTATGTGCTGTGCATTCTCCAGGAGAAGCTTGTCATGCTGGCTTCTCCTGGTATGTGTTCAGCTGTTTTCATTGACAGAGGAGTTCAGGACCTCATTGTTGCTGAGGATGGCTGTGGTACTTTTCAGGGGTGCCCTAGTCCTTATTTTGAGTGTTGCTTCTTGGCTCCCTTGAAGAACCCTCAAACTACTGGCACAGATCCTTCAAGTTTCTAGCTTCCACCGCTGACCTTTGGGCTTTCCTAGCACAGATCCATGAATTAGATTGCATGAGTCATTGTCATGGACTCTATGTTTTCATCTGAACTCATGTGGATTATTGCCATGGGATCCAGGCCCTAGGCTGGATTTTCTAGGTCTTCAGTGTTGCGGACAGATTTCCTGTACTTCCTTTGTATTTGACTCCTTGGGTGACCACTATAAATAATACTATAAATCATGTGTCCTGTATGTAATTGTTCTCCTTACAACCCCTGACTACAACACTATTTGTTTTCTATTTATATTTCTTGATCACAATATTTATGATTATTTTAAAAAGTTTAGTTTTCAGGATTATATAATCAGAAATTTCTGTATCTCTGTTGCCAATTAGTCTTCTTTTCATCCCCATGTTAGTGTGTGTGCACAAGCGCCTGTGTGTATGAGCAATGACTGTTATACACTAAAATGACTGAGAAACATATATCGAGGCTTGAGATGATGTTATCTCTTTCCTTGGAGAAAATCATCACTTGTTTCTGGAGGAAGGATCAAGTTGCACTAATTACAGAGTTTGAAATTATTTCAAGAGCATATTCGTATCTTGATGAACTCAGAGTATTTCTGGATTGCCCTTAATCCAAGTGATGTCACTTTGGAATCTCTACACAAGGCTCTCTGTTATTTGCTGGGCCCTAGACTGTAGCCCTGTAAATCATGCTCACCTTCTTAGGTGGTCAATGTCCTTCTCTAGAAACAGAGGTTAAAAATAAAACTGCTCCAAAGTAAGGCTCATTTTGGCACTTCCTTCCTCTTCACAATTCTTGACTGTATAATTCTTCAATACCAGTTAGCAATTGTCATAAATAAAAGATGTTAAGCCTTTTTGTTTTGGCGTTCTACTTGTTTTTAACAGGAGAGCTGGTCAGTATTATCTAGGTTGATACTAGAGAGGAAGTGAAAATTTTCCTAAGTTGAACTTGAATGAGAAATTTCAAACTTCTTTTACCTAGTATGATAAAACTGGATTGTATTTTGTTTTCCCTGACTTAAAATTCCATAATCTTCCAAAACTATGCCAAGAGAAAAAGAAGAAAGGCTAAAAATGAGGAACACTGCCCACTCTGGATAACACGGTTTCTGAACAATCAATAACTGAGTAATTTTACATTGATATCAAAATGAGCATATATTATAGTAATCACTATGATGATAACTGAACATTAATGATTTCTAAATTTTTGTTTTATTTCCAAATCTTTTATAACTTAATTCCTTCTTTCTCCTGATCCAAAATACCACTGCTACTGTTGTCACATACCAATTTTTCATTTATGTTTAGCTCTAGTCCATTCATGCACTTTTCTCTTGTGTGTGAATATTCTCTGTTTCCAAAATTACAGAGCTTTTGTTTATATCTTTATAATATACTTTGGAAAATAGTAACTAAAATGGGATCTTATTTTCAAATCATTTCATTAATTCTTCACCATTTTTCCATGCATCTGTGAAAAACCAAGTTGTCATTTATAGTCGAGTTTTTATTAAAATTACACTGAATTTATAAGTAAACTTGACAAGAACTTATATCTTGACAATATGGCATCCTTGACTTCTACCACAATGTGTATATTTTATCTACAATATCATTTTTACTACTAATAAAGCTGTAAATATAATTTTATCTAAATAGGTTTTATACATCTTTCATTAGATTTACTACTAATCACCTAAGAGATATCCTTAGGATAGAATGTTTTGAATTTCAATTGAGTTTTCAACTGTTGCTGCTGGTTTATAGGATCACCACTGGTTTTTCTGTATACAGCACATTGACTTTAGGTCCAGTAATAATGCTTATTAGTACACTGGATTAGATTATATATTTAGATTCTTAATTCATCTTTCAATAAGACATTTTTATCTTTCCATTATGTTTCTTATTTTTATTTTTCCTTTTTTATTACTGTGTAAAGCCTCTCATATGTTGAACTATAAGAAAGAGCATTCCCATCTACTTGGTGACATTTAAAAATTACATTGTATTATTTTATTGTTAACTATGGTGTTTATATAAACTTTTAGCAGATATCATTGATCCTGTAGCACTAAAATACATATACTTTGTTATGATTCTATGTTAATTTCATTAAAGTTTTTTTCTACTCTGCATAATAATAAAATATTGTTTTATTTTGTTTTACCTCTGTTCACTTTATTAATTTGATTCTCTAATACAAACCATTTTTAATTTCAGGAATAAATCATACTTAGTTACTTTTTTTTCTATCTTAGGACAAAGTCTCACTAAATTCCCCAGGTTTGACTGGAATTTGTGATCCTCCTGCTTCAGCCTTCCAAAGTAATGTAATTATAGTTATAACCCAGCAAACCTGGCTTTGAATTACAATTTTAAAATATATTTCTAGATTATTTTTGTTTGTTTTTGTTTTTTTGTCTTTTTCATTTTTTTGTCTTTCTGAGTTCAAGGTTGGCTTTGAACTCTGTAGCCCAGGCTAGCCTCTAACTCATGGTAATTCTCTTGCCTCAGCCTTCTGAATGCTGGAATTACAGGTATGCACCACCATGCCTGGCTTGCTTGCAACTCTTAATCAGTATTTTTACATCTGTTTCAGGTATTCACTTATTATTATTCTTTCTTGCACTATCTTTATCAATTGGAGAAAAAAAGACAAAAATAATTTATAAGTGTCATGTACATGTATCAAATAATCACAATGAAAGTAATCATTATACATTGCATATATATATATATATATATATATATATATATATATATATATATAAATATTATAAAATTCTCAAAATCAGCAGGTGGGATGCATTCTTTTCTATTCTCTGGAACATTTTTTTTTTATTTTAAAAATGTATTGTCTGTTCCTGTGCTTTGCAAAGCTTGCCTCTTGAGACTTTGTAGACTTAGTACTTTCACAAAGAAGTAGATTTGCAGTACTTATTCAATATATTTAATATTGTGGGCTTATTTTGATAACCAAGCAAAAACTCTGATCCATTTTTAAAAACTAAGTTTATTGGTACAATTTAGATAGACATAATGATCACACACGTCATACTGACTTTGTACCTGTATATGATATATCTTGAGTCCTCTTTATTGTAATCCCACATATTGTGTACAGTCATCCAAGTATTATAATCCCTTTTCTAGTCTTCCTCACAATCCAAAAAGTTGTATTTACAATCCCAATGAGACGTTATTGGAATCCTGGCAAGTTAAATCCAATCTACCACCTCCAGTGCAACCCACAGGTGAAAGTAAAGACACCAAGACATATTCCAAGTTAAAGACAGCCAAGTGGCCCTAAATTCAATCCCCATGAGGATGTGCGGGCAAAGGCCCTGATCCTAGGCCCCTCCCAGAATTTATCACCTTGTGAAGAAAGGGGTGGCTGGAGGATTAGTGATAGTGAGGATGGCAGGAATTATGTGAATAACTTAAGCTTGCTAGCCAGGTAGGGAGAAAAGCATCTCTGCAAAATGCAGAGATAAGGATATGCAGAAGGATCAATTTGCATCATTCAATTAAGGTAGCAACTGAATTGTTTTAGGAGGCTATTGCATAGGTTTCTGATATATAAACTTTTATGCTCTGGGGAGTCTTAGCCTCTTTACCTGGAGGCTTAAACCCAGTTGACATTCCTGGAGCTGGCTTGATTTACCATTTTGCTGTGCTTATATATTTTAGAGAGAGCACTATGTGAGAAAACAGGAGACTGTCTGATGGCTTTAGAGATCACGTACCAGTACCTGGGCTAGCCTTATTTGCAATTGAAGAGAGAAGGAAATACCATAGAAAGCTCTGTACATATCAGTATAAGGAAATAAGTCTCCATATAATCAAACTTGCAGCACTTGGTCTACATTCAAGGGGAGTAACTCACGTTGTCACTCACATTCTCTTTCCCCATTCCCCTTCCACCATTCAGACTCAATCCAACCCTTCAATCATTGCTCCCCTCCTTATTTATAGAGCTTTGTTTGCATTTTATTCTTCTTTTCTCATTTTTCTTTTGCCTTCCTTTCTTTCCCATTCCCTCATCCTCTTTCCTTTTGAGCAATGTTTTTCCTATTTCACAGTCTCTAATGTATATTTGGGTCCTTATTTACACTTTCAGTTTCTCCCACCAGGGAGACAATGTGATATTTACACATGTATGTCTGATTTATTTCACTTATGAATATGGTTTCAAGGCACATACATTTACTTACGAATGTCTCGTTTATTCTTCTTTGTGGCTGAAGAGTACTCCATAGTATTTAAAAACCACATCTTTTTTTTTCTATTCCTCAACTGATGGGCATTTGGATTGTTGCCAAGATTTAGGTATAACAAACTGTGCTGCCATAAACATGGATGTGCATATATCTCTGTGCTGTGATGTCTTTAATTCATCTGGGAACATACACAGAGGGGGCATGTGGAATCTCTAGTTTTAGTTTTTTTAGGAATCCCTACACTGATTTCTACAGCAGTTCCAGCAGTCCACACTCCCCCCAATAGTGCAGAAGTGTTCCTTTGTTTCCCACAGCCCCAATAGCATTTATGATTGCTTGATTTCTTGATAATAACCTTTCCTTCTGGAGTAAGATGAAACTTCAGAGTTGTTTTAATTTGCATCTCTCAAATGACCAGCAAAGTTGAACATTTTTCATATATTTATTTGCCATAAGTATTTCTTCATCTGGGAAATATATATTCATCTCAGATGCCCATTTTCAGATTGAGTCTGAATTTTGGGGTCTGATTTTTTTCAATTTTTACATGTACAGTGACTGAAGAAATTTCACAATCTTATCACTTTCAAATAAACTTAAAGATACTTGAAAAAATCTTTTTTCGTCTGTGACTTATACTCTGATTTACATTTTGGTCATTATTTTAAGATTGTGTGTGTATAAACTATTGCTATTCTCTAATTATTTGTTGTGAAATTTTGTATTCTCATAGAAGTAACAAAAGTGCTTCTTTCCATTTTCTTTATTAATATCTACTAGTATTGCATTAAATAAAAAGTTTTTAAAAATTAAAAACTGTCTTCCAGTTACTCTAGTTCCTTAACTCTGGTGAGTCAACCAAATGTAGATTGGTTATGTGCATGCATCTTAGTATAACTTTGCAAGATAACTTCTAATACCTTGAGCAGTTTGTGAAAATGACAAGCAGCATGATGTCCTGAAGCTCTTCTTACTACCTGCATATTTGTGACTCTTCTATGGGAGGTCTTTTTTTTTTCCTGGGAAATGAACTCATGACCTTCTGCTTGCCAGACAGGCAAATGTACTGCCAAACTGTATCTCCCTCTGGGAGCTCTTTTAATTCAGTACTTAGAGGATATGGAAGTTCCACACTTGCAGCCTTGTAGCCTTCCCCTTAGGAATGTGGACTTCTAGTATGAGGAACCATTTATGATGTATTAACCAGTAAAAAAATAACATAATTTAGATCAAGTTTGGCATTCAGATATAGCTTCCTATCTCATGCACCACTTTCTTCTGTTTGCTGTTCAGGGATTATCTATGGCAATTTCTATAGGATCACATAATTAAAAATCATGCTATTCTGAATCAAATAGACTTGGTTTTAAACCCTAGTTGTCCATTGCTCTGACAAAAGACAATGTTTCCAAATATTTTTCAGTAACTGTTTCTACTTTTTTACCCTAAGTCCATGATTTTAACAGAGGATAATTTATTTTATTTTGCCCCAGCCTGGGGGCATATTAGGCAATGTATGGAGATATTTTTGGCTAGTGGATACAAGCAGTCTATACTGGGGAGAGAGCAGAGAGGCTGCTAAACATCCCACAATAAATGTCTCCTAAAACAAACAAACAAAAACTACTTGACCCAAAGTAGCAATAATTTCGAGGTCTAGAAACTTGGAAAGGCAAAAATTTTAACATTTTAATTGCTCTCATACTTAAAATAAGGATAATAGAGAGTTTAATGTGAAAGAACAGAGAGAGATTCCCTAGTAACTTGTATTTTCCCTGAGCCTTTCTGGAGACAGATTCTCCGTCTCTTTATTATGTATCACCTTAGTGAGTCTAATGGCTAAGCTTTCAAACCAAGTAGTAAGAAACATAATGAAAGTCCATTTCAAGAGACTTTGCTCCTGGTATTTTCACTGTCACACAGCCTACAATGTAGTCATTTACCTGTTCTTTTGTATTCAAATGCATTCCATACCTAAGAATATAGAAAAATTATAATAACAAATACTTATACTACACTGTGTTTAAGATACATTCATTTTATCCTCATACAAACTCTGTGTAATAGCTGTTGGTATCTTCTTTCAACAAATGAGAAATTTTGAGCACTGAGAGCTAAATAACTTGGTGGAGTTTGTAGCATCTGGCTACAGCTTCAAATGTTCCCAGGGAGAAAGAGTGGCAAGAGGATGGGAAAATAAAGTTGGTGTCAGGTGGAACCCTCTCTCCTGATGGGAGGAAGGGAACTGCTCAACCACTGTAGATGCATTTATTCATACATTTAGCAAGTTAAAGTCACATGGTGTCCCTTTGCCTAGCAACCCACTGCTTAAATTGCCTTGGTGCTTGGTGTTCTACGGGCTAGAGTAGTTTGTTTGCCATCTCCGACCAGGCTTACTCCAGCCCCAATCAAGCCCTGCATGGGTAATCAATCTCTTTAGTCGCTCCCTGCAACAGTTCACACAACTAACAAAATCAAAAGGACAAGAGTCAAAAACAGGGATTTCTGGTTCCAGTGAGTCCAGTAGTACTATTCACCACTATATAAATCTCAAATAAAGAATATTGGAGGGACTTAGAGTTCTATTATCTGTACTACAAAAGCAAATCCTTACTAGGATGGCAATCAGTTTTATGATTTGGGTAGAATGAAAGATACAGTTCAAATGCATAAAAAAAGAGTTTGAATGTACATGTTCTTTGAAGTCAGAAAGATTTGGAGCATCCTAAATCCAGGCTTCTTGGGTAAAGGAAGTTAGTGATCTCAAGAAGATTTCCATGTTTTCTGATCCTCATTGTTATTTGCAAGTCAAATTAGCCAAATTTGTTACATACCTTAAATACATATTATCTGGTATGTAATAGGCAATTTATAAATGTTCAGCTCCATCCTTGCCTCAAATATTGTGCCCACATCTACTCTTTCCAAGGGAAACTAAGAGGAACTTTCCACAAAAGGGTCTTGTTCTACATAAAACCATGTCTTATAAGATACAGATGTGATGGTGGTCTCGCCCATACAGAGAGCTAAAACTGCATTTAGACTGAGAATATACCTGTAATGGTTTGGATCTTTTATGTCTCTCCAACGTCCATATTTTAAAGACTTGGTTACTAGCCTACATCAATATTGAAAAGTGGCATAATGTTTAGGAGGTGCGCTAGTGGAATGAAGTTAAGTCCTTGTAGGTGCATCCTTGAAGGGAGTATTAGGATGCTGGTCATTTCTTTTTCTCATTGTTAGCCAGTCACCATGAAGTGAACAGACCTCCTTTGACACATTTCAGCCATGAGGTAGTGTTGGCACAGATCCAAAATGGTAAGGACATGCAACCATGGACTGAAAACTCTGAACTCTTGAGCCTAAATTAACCTTTTCTCCTCATTAATTTATCTCAGATGTCTATTACAGTGACAGAAAACACAGTATTTCGAGTATGTCTTCTTACTGTAAGGATTAGTAATATATGGTAGACACACAATTGTGAAAGAGTCCACTTTAGAATAGTTATTGGACTGTGAATGATAAAAGCAATTTAGTAGTCATCAAGCAAAAATCTCTAAATAGAACAGACACTTAGAAAATCTAGTATTGAGATTACATACTGTATGGACATTCCTCATTTAACAACTGAATTCCATTCGTATGACTAGGTTGATATATTAATTGGTTACTAAATGAAGAACAGTATATAAGATGTAAATTACAATATTCAGAACAAAGAGACGGTCAAAGGAAGTTCAACTGAATGAATTTAATTTGCATAACTGTTACATACAGTATTTTAATATATAATAGAATATAAAACTACAGTACTGTACTGTACAGAACATTCAGCAAAATTACAATACTATATAAACAAGGTATACTGTACCAAAAAACATGGAATTTCTATAACCAAGATGTACAGAATTCTACCAAAATAAAAGACAGCTCATAATTTTGAGAGGCAGGTCGTAAGTCCAGTCATTAGACAGATTGGTGGTTAAATAAGGAATACCTTTATTGTAAAATAAGTAATACCTTTATTGTAAAGCATTTGTCTTTGACAATACATGAATATATACACATATGGGTTTTATACATATATTTATTCACACATACACAGGTGGAAACGCACATACTGATATCTGTATAATAAGCTATGTTATAAGATTTACTTATTTTATGGTTAAAATATTTGAAAAGCACTATATTAGAGTTTGGGATTTTTGTTTTTGTTTCTAATACTTTGGGTGCATTCATAATTTATAATTCGTATTCGCTGATCCAATGTAATCACTGAGAAAGAACTGCAGGATGACTAGTATACTGGGTAAGGAAATCTGTTATCATGAATCATAATTTAAGTATTTCAATCAAGAGGATTAAATATTTCTTGACCTCCTATTTGCCTATGACTGTACTCTAAATAGAAAATCAACTAAATTTTTTAATTTGCTTTCATGAATAACATAAATAACAGATGAAATTCCACCTTGATAAATTTTACAACCATGATCTCAACAAGTAGTCACAGAAAAACTTTTAAGATGGCTCAACAAATTTTGAAGGAAAAAAAAACCCCTCCATTTTACTACTCATTTTTTCTTTGAGAAGGGTCAATGATTGGTGGACGAAGGATGCACTCTAGATCCATGTCTCAAAATGGCAAATTTGGCAGGTTTTTACAGGATGGAGAAGTATGGGACAGAAGATAAATGATATTTAATGAAATGTCAACCTGAAATGAAGTGTTAACCTAAATGAGAACTCAAAAAAATTGGCAATAAGTTCTCTGACATCTGGCCTGTTTAACAGTTTGGATACCGAATTGTCTAAAAATGTGAATAACATATATAGCAGATTTGTAGGTACCCTACATCCATGTGAGACAGAAAATGCCTTGGAGGTATCATAAGAATTCGAATGGAGGCAGGAGGAAGGATGGGGGAGCAGTTGGAAGGGACCGTCGGGGTGCACATCATCTATGGTCCCTCTGGCAGTGAGCTGGAGCCCAAGAATCTAGAGATGGCTAACGCACCATGTTCCCCTAATTTCTGCAAGCACCTTGGTGCCTGAAAACACCCACATACACTCTTCATCCTCCAAACTCAGCCTGGACAGACCCAACCGTGCTGTCTCACAAGGGAGAAGCCCAGAGATCCCACCTCCCTTCTAGCAGAGACTTTTTGGGGGTCACAAAAGGATCAGATCTCTCAGGAAAAAGCTATGGGAGGAACTGAGAGCTGTAAGCCAGGAGTCCCTAGAGATGGTGCCCAGGGTGACACAGTAACCACAAGCAGGTGTCTTCCAGTGATGGGATGGCCGCAGAGGCCAAACTGTGCTTCCTCCTGTCTTTTGACTTGGAGGAGGCCATCTTGGACAAGAACAGCAACTGAATTCATCGTGACATGCGGGGCCATCTGCTGCCCTAAAGACTGCATGCTACCTACCGCTAGGGCTTCTACAACAAATAAATGCAGCACATGTTCTAGTACCTGGGCCAGCAGGGTGTGCAGTCTTGGGACCTGTACACCTCCTACGAAGCCATCCTGCTGTCGCTGGGCATGGGTAGCCGGCTGTAGTCCCTGGGCAAGCAGGCTCCTGCTTCGAGGTCATCCTTCTCTCTGATGCCAACACCTTCAGGGTGGAGAGACACCAAGGCCTGTTCTGCTGCATCCTGAAGAACGTGTCTAGGCAGGATGCACTGGGAAAACTGGCCATGGGCCCTTCTGTGTACACAGCTGCAGGTGCTACTCTCACACGAAGGGTGCAAAGGCAGGGCACTCAGCAACTATCTGCACCATTGTATGCGTGACAGTGTGCAATCAGTGCACCGCTTCTACATACGCGAAGGCGCCAATGATTTCTGCCCCATGGGGCAGCTACCTCATGCAACTTCAAGGCAGTAGGTGCAGAAGACCAAGCCTAGCTCATTTCATGTCTGTGTGGTGCCCTAGTACCTGGCAGACCTCAAGCGCCTGCACCTGCAACAGGCGTTCAAGTCACACCCAGTGGAGTGGCCAGCAGAAGCTGTGCACCGGGAAAATGCAGGATGGGCCTGGAATTCCAGTACCACTGACCTCTTTAGGTTCCCTTCCTTCGCTGGGGGTTTCCAGCAATTCGTTCTTCTGGGAACCGACCTGTCTCTGCCTTTTCAGTTAACCCTGCCCAGCTGCAGCTTCTTCCCCATGCTCTGTTCTACTGTAAAGAACTGGATTCTGGTCCCACAGTGAGAGGTGTTTCCAAAACACCCTATCCTCTGAACTTGGAAGAAAGGTTGTGAGAAGGAGCATCTCCCACCTCCCATTGCTTTAATTGTTGGTGGCGTGTTGGCACATGCCTATCATCCCAGTACTCAGGAGGCTGAGGCAGGAGGATAGTGTGAGTTCAAGGTCAACCTGAACCCCATAGAGAGACCCTGTCTCAAACAAACAAACAAACAAACAAACAAAAAACCATTGCCTTATCTGATGACTTGGACTGCAAAACCTATTCCTGTCTTTACTCAAGGGAATCCCAGGGTCCCCAAATCCTCAAGCCTACAACAGACTCTCTGTGGAGACAGATTTCTCCAGGCCCCCTCAGTCCTGCTTTGGACAAGGCAATGCGGCACAACTTCTGAGTTTGTTTCACCTTCTTGCCTCTCCCTATCTGCCATCCCTGTCCCAGCACTCCCAGAGGAAACAAAGCCAGAGGGCATGTTTGTTACCTTGTGGTGGCATAAAGTAGCACATAGCCCTCCGGGGTTGGGTGCAGAGGGGTCCAGGGGACCTGAAATCTCTTCTTTCACTTATCCTCTTCTAGACAGCAGTAGTTGCCCTTGTCCAATGTGGAGCAGAATGGATGATGTTTCTAAGCAGAGCCAGGGAACCACACTCCCCTCCTACAGTGTCTGAGCGATAAAGGAGGCATTGCATAAAAAGGATCCCAATGAATTATAATAGTTAACAGGATAATTGTAATAGGGATCAATATAAGGTCCTGTATTTGCATTCAGAACTCACAACATGGGGAAGATATTGATACATACATATATTAGTCATAGTGATTGCATATTAGTTATGCAGAAAAAAATGAGTTCCTTTTGGTATATTCATACACAGATGTAGCATACTGTATTTTTAAACCATCATCACCTCCCATATTTTTCCTGTCCCTCTCCCTCAAACCCCCTCCACTTCTCTACTAGTCTCCATTCTACTTTGCTGTGACTTTCTTTCTTCCTCAATTTCTTTGGATTTTACATAGGAGATAAAATGTGATATTTGACATTCTCACTGGCTTATTTCATTTAACATAATGGTTTCTGCTTACATCCATTTCATTCCACTCTAGTTTGTGGCTAAATAAAATTCCACTGTGGGTATGTGCTACATTTTTTTTTATCCATTGATCAGATTATGGCCTCTAGACTGTTTCCGTAATTTCTTGCTAATTGTGTTGCAATAAACATGGTTATACAAATATCACTATGGGATGTTTTAATTCTGTTGGAATGTATGGAGAAGTGGTTTAGTTGGATCAAATAATATCCTTATTTTTAGATATTTCATTGATCTCCATAGCAGTTGTACTAGTTTGCTTTCCCTTCAACATTATAGAAAGTTTTCCTTTTTCCCATATCACCAGTATTTATGTATTCACTTATTTTTATATTCTCAAGATAGCCATTTTACTAGAGTGAGATAGAATCTTAATATGGCTTTGATTTGCATTTCCAAAATGAATAAAGATGTTGAATATTTTTATTTACTTATTGATCATTTGCACTTTCCTTTTGGTAAAGTGTTCCACTCATTTGTTCATTTATTGAACTTTTGTGCTAAATTATTTGAATACTTCATATATTCTAGATATTAATTCCTGTCAGAAGACTAACTGGCAAATATTTTCCCATTCTTTAAACTGTATCTTCATTCTATTGTTTCTTTTGCTGTGCAAAAGCTTTTCAATGTGCATTCCTATGGTTGATTATTACTATTATTTCCTGTGCTACTGAAGTCCTATTCAGGAAGTCTTTGCCTATCCTTAAGAATTCAAATGTTTGTCCTATGTTGTCTTCTACAAGTTTCAAAATTATATAATAGAAGCTTAATAAACATCAAGTAGTTACATGTCTCTGATATTCAACAGATTAAAAAGAACAAACCTTTGCCTAAATATTTTGAAAATATCTGTATAATTTCTCAGCAAGTGTTAAAATGCAAAAGTTATGTCAGATTGTTTCACTTTAACTTAGTGTTTAATAAATGGAACCTGAATCCTCAATTGTAGACTGATTTTTCTGGGAGGAAGTTATACAGCAAATATCTAATGTTCTAGTTTTTTGATAGTGAGCACTAGACAAATTAGTCTATCTGCTCCCTATTTTGGCGAATTGCTTTTTTTTTCCTCTAAAGAACAATCCACTTAAGACCATTTCTAATAAGATTATAGCCATTAGATTATCCAATAATTATGACAACACAAACAACATGTAAATCACCAAGGTATTAGATTATCAAATATTGCTCATATTTCATCATTATATAAAGTTCTCTTGTAAATTCTATTCTGGCTGGCTACTATTCCAAACAGAAAGTATTAAAAAACCATCCCAAATAAAGTGACAAGTTCTACAAGTCACGTCATCAATGGTATTAACCATTGTGGCATTTCCAAACATTTGTTTTACTCTTCTGAGAAAGTGACTTTGTAGACCATAGCATGGTTTGACATAACAAAGTACAGCAAAATATTATGAAACACAGATCATTAAAACAGGTGATCAAAATATAAATTTTATCTAGATCAGTGTACAAATTTATACATAAAATGATTTTTTTTAAAGAATGATGTGTTTGGGCCGGGGATTTGGCTCAGCGGCATAAGCACCTACCTTGCAAGCACACACTTTGATTCCCGGTACCAAAAAACAAAAAAATGATGTGTTTACTGCACTCTAAGGCCACATCTGTAGATATCAAAAGATAATAGAAAATGGTACAATTAGTGAACGTGAGTATCCCAATATATTGCTATTATCTTGGTAATCTTATAGGTCTTTTTACTTAAGTAGCTTTTTTTAAATTTGGTTAAAAACATAATCCTACAACATCCTGTGTTACCGCTCATGCTATAAATATGTAGCAAATAAATATTTACTACATAACATAAAAAATTCACATGCTCAAGTTATTAGAACATAGACATCTTCAGGGACCATTATTCTGCCTGTGATGATGGCCAGTAATCATGTAAATAAGCTAAAAAATTGATCATTCCACAATGGGGATGTCAGATGAGCTCCCACTCTTAGGTGACAACTTGATTGTGACTTTTTAAGAAACCTTCAAACAGAGGAACCAACTAAGCTATATTCAGATTCCTGAATCAAAAAAACTGTGAAGTAATATATCCACAAGGTTAAACTGTTACCCAGTTTAAACTCTGAGTAATCTGTTATGCAGCCATTGCTAGCTAACAAACTACTTTAAATTCTTTTTTCTTTTACATTTTCTTTTAGATTTTATTTTTGCATATATTTAATGAAAAAATAAATTTACTCCACTCATTTCAAGTTGTGACAATTACAGATTACTTTTAAGTTGCCTAAAGCAATAGCTAAAATGATGAATCATTTTCTAATGAAAAGCTTTAATTTGTTACACTCACACTGTAGTCTCTTCACATCAACAATAAAATTTCCTCTCCTTTTAGCTACTGATTGATCCTCAAAAAATTATTACAATGCATGGAGATCATCAGTCAGAAGCAAAAAACATGGTTTAGCCCAGTTAAATCACAATGCTTGTAATTATAAAGACATTGTGGTACAGTCAACTGAAATTTTAGCTACTGGAGTCAAATTAATGTGCTGTCAGTTACACTTTTCCTTAGAAATTAAGGATACTTTCTTTTTTTTTTTGCAACATGTGAAGCATCAAGACATCAAATTACTATAATAAATGAAGAAATGATTTATCTTTTAATGCTTTTGGTATATTCAGTGGGATATATATATATATATATATATATATATATAGCAATTTATCTTTAGCTGACTCAGTTAATTAGTTAAACCATGGAGATAATAAAAGAAGCTAAATTTTCCTAGATATAACTCTCCTAGTCACTTTTCCATTGCTGGGGCATAGTACAGGACACTCACAACTTAAAGGAGGATTAGCTTATTTGGCTCACATTTTCCAGTGGGTTCAGTCTCAAGTTGGCAGAGCCCAAGGCAGAACCACATGGTTGAAAGGCATGATGGAGGATACCTCTTCATCCAGTGGCACCCAGCAAAGCAGAGAACAGAAAGAGGAGTTAAGGACACAAACATACCCTTCCAGATCACACTGTCAGTGACCTACTTCTAACCATGTTCCACCTGCTGACAGCACATTTAGCTATTGAACCCAATAATAGATGACTGCACTCATGAGAATATTGTCTCCATGATGAAATCAGTCTGTAAACGTGTGGTTTTTGGTGGACATTTTAGATCTAAACCATAAGAATGGAACTCATTATAGGTACATTTAATTGATTAAACTACACCTGGCTTGAAATTTGCTTATACTGCTTCATTTAATATAATACTCATTTTCAGTAAGCATCAACATTCCCATTTTATAGATGAAAGAAACAAGTCCAGAAAGGATAAGCAATTTGCATTATATTATTCATCTAATAATCATTAGTGCCAGGATTCAAACCCTGCTTAACATATAAGTGAACAAGATTTCCAAGAACTTTGATAGTCTTAATTGTCCTACAATTCAGGTATATAAGTAAACTCATATTTATATCTGAGTAAAATATATTTTAAAATGTCCTTGATTGGATTGCCCATTCTTTTCCCCAAGTCACATTTTGAAGTCTTAGATTCCATTATTTTTAATGACATTTTGGTAAAAGGGTGATTGCTGATGTCATTGCTGATATCACTAAGACAAAGTCATTAAGGGACATAGAGACCCTCATAGTGGGGAAATGACATAAGCCAACACAGCACTAGGGAAAAGTGGCCATCCACAAGTCAAAGGGAGAGACCTGGAACAAGTCCTTCTTTCACAACCCTTAGGAAAAACCAACTTTTATAAATATCTTGATTTTGTACCCAGAGTCTAGAAATGTGGGTTTAAATTTCTGTCTTTTAACCCACCTAGTTTGTGGTACTTTATTATTGCAGCCTTAGCAAAGTAATATGGGAAAATTACTTTCTTATAGTGGTTAATTAAAGCACTGAAATGACTTTGAGAAGCGTCTTTCTGGCCCCCGAATGCTAGACCTACACTGATTTCCACTGACTTTAAAGTTTTATTCCCATTAGTTTTTTGTTGATTTGCTTGTTTCTTGCGTTACCTTATGGAAGCAAATGAAATAGCAGTTAAAGTAAGCAAATAATTATGTGGTCACCAGGTCAGCTTGGTCAAATGCCACGGATGGTCTGTCTCTATACAAACAGATACAAAGTAGAAAATTACTTCTTCCAGTGAAAAGGTAAGTGCAATGCTAGGTAACAGTGACATAGTAATGCACATAAAATCTTCCCCCAAGCCAGTATATTTCAGTTTCTTAGTTGCCCAGGTAATAGTTCCTGTTCCATTTCCAGTTGCCTCTGGTCTCTTAGAAACGACTGGCCAGTATAATGCATAGCTGGTTCCTATGATGCACATTGTATAAATCAATCCCCCATTGACACACCATTTTGACTCTGAACTTCTTGCTTGTTTATCCACTATAAGCCCTAGACCATAAGAGATCTGGGTTTGATATTCTGGGAATGATCCCGATCAGTGCCAGTTGATATAAATAAATCTGTTTCCAAATCCTGGGTGTCAATTTGGTGTTACTACTTGCCACTGCAGTAATAGTGTGCAAAATTGTTTACTATTTTTCCTGTTTCGTAAACCCATTCTGTGAAAATTATATAAAGCTTTACAAATCATATCAGACATTTACCTTCTTAATTCCAATTATCTCAATTCCATTCCATCTCAACTATTCAATCCTAAAATTTGTGTCCTCCTTTTACAGAGGAAAAAGACAGTTCACCAAGGACACTAACCTTCCATGTTGTAACTTTACTCCATAAAAAGTTCTCTAAGCCAAGCTCACCCTCATTTTCCTTCCTCTAGTCTGAAAAAACAAAACAAAGCAAAACAAAACAAAACAGATAATCATTCTTGTGTTAAAGGAAAACACTTCTTTCTGTTCCTTTCACAATTCACATCTCATTGGAGACCTGGTTCCATCTTTGTTCTTCACTGCTCACTGTCTGCCTCTAATAAGTCATTACCTTCAGTTTATAAGTTCAAGTATTTCCCAAAATAAAAAACTCCTTTGACTCCTGTTTTGGTTACTTTTTTATCATTGTGAAGACAAAATACTTGACACCCAAATGAAGGAAGGAAAAGTTTATTTGGCTTACAGTTTGTAAAATATGACAGGTAGTCATCTCATATTTAGTGGACCTTGGTTGAATTTGATATTAATCACTACTTCCTTTTTAAAATTCTATAGTGTGCTGTTCACTATGAAGATAAATAGGTATTCTCATATTCCAATGATGAAAATAGAGATGAAAGAACCGAAAAGAACTCAAATTCCCATTAATAATGGTTTAGGTAAATACGTATGGAACATTCAGAGAAGCATCCATTTGAAACTGTGTGTAGTGAGAATAGCACAGCAAAGGTTTCTGCCTAGGCAAAATAAAACACCACATGCAAAAGGCTAAGGCTTGTGGTCAAAGAGAAGGGTTCAGAGGTATCTCTCCTCCCTGGGAGACTGAGTTCTCTGCTTTTCTCAGTTTCCTTTGAGTGCTTCATTCAAGCATTTGCCTTATATGCAATCCTTAAATATTATTTAAAATAATATAAATATTATAAAGTGACCTGTACTCTATTCCCCTACATAGATGGCTAGTCCCCTCTTCTTCCTCCTTTCCTCCACCTGTCTCCATCTATTTACTTGTCTCTTCATTCCTACTTATTGTGATCTGAGGAAAGAATCTCTTCCTGGCTTAATGTACCCACTTTGCCCACACTCTGGCAGTAAAGATCTTTGAACTTGTTTCCTATTATGGTAGTGTTGAATTTGTTCCTTTTATCTGAAGAAGTAGAAGCTACTCCAAGTAAGGTTTTCTCCGGGATGGGAAAAACACAAGATCATGTTTCAGCACAAAAATAAGGGTCCAACAGGCATAAAATTTAGATGCAGGCCAGGCAAGAGATAGTAGAGTATCTAGCAATGCAAATAAATTTTCCAGTGTGAGGAATACCCTGGTGTCCAGTTGGCCAAATAAGTTTGGCCACATACCTGGTTAAAGAGTATCCTGTGAAAATCACGGTTTAAGCACTCATGTCTTGTACTCCTTCATTTCCTGTTAGGACAAAGCTGTTAACCACTTAGGAAGTAGAGTCCAATTTAGTTGAGGAATCTCAAAAACACCATGTTTTAAATAAAATTTAAGGATTGCATAGAATAATATAAGATTGCAATATATTAACTAAAAATTAAGGTACACAAAGTTTGCCATTCAAGTTTAAAAAGTTCTAGAGCGCTGAAGATCATGATGCTTATGATTATCTATACTGTGCTATACACTTCAAAATTGCTAAGGACAGAACTCATAGTGTGTGTTTTTACTATAATGAAAAGTTAAGGCCACAAAACATGTACTATTCCACTTAAAGGATGTTGTAAAAATCTATCAGACATATCTCTGTGTGTGCATATATGAAATTAAATGCACAAAATATAAACAATGAAATCTCTGAAGCTAAGATAATAGTTGAATGTGTTTTTTTCTGTTTCCTGTTTTTTTCTTATGTGAAATTAAGTTCCATTTGTAATCAAAGATGAACTCAAGAGATCTCATGTAAAAAATGTTTCATATCTCCTTGTTTCTCTTTTAAAGTACTGAAGTCAAAGAGGACTGGCCTTATCAGAAAACAGCATGGGTTTATCCAAGAAGTACTTTCTTAAAACCACTCTCACCATTTTAGACTCACGTCTTTCCCAGGCATGATTCTTTTATCCACTATGGATGTCAAGTCATGCTGAGCCCTTTGTTCTTGTCCTTCTGCCATTCAAAGATGTTGCTTCCTGTTGCCTACTAGTGACACTTTTTCTACTCCCCATACCTGTTGACATTAAGCTGCAGGCATCCCACAGGACATGCTCTTATTCAGGCTGCTTCTTTTCATTATACTTTTGCTAGCAGGAGAATGATAACATGAAATTTTATATGAAGGGAAGAAAAAATAGGAATTTGAAGGCAATATTACTGCTCTTAGACTCCAGTAGGTGATATGTGATGAAGTGAAAGAACGGGTGTGAAAGTGAGTAAAAGAGTAATTTTAACTTTCTTTTTTGGATTTTTTTTTTAATTTTGAAGAAAAAAATAAAAACAAAAAAATTAAAATTGGCTAATGGGACAATATCAATAATTAATACAATTAATGCATATTGTTATTTTCATAGTAGTTATTTAGAGTACAAGATGTTGACATTTAATTGTCCAAGCAATACTAGCACAAACTTTTCTTTTCAATGAACTAAGAGAAAGTATAATTATCTTGTGTATATAAATATATTTCTTAATTTCTTATCCCTTTCTTCCTTTCCTTTTTCCCCATCACAATTTCTCTTTTCTTTTGAATAGTTTCTTCCCAAGTCACAATATCTACTGTATATTTTGGGTCTTATTTACTTGTTCCATTTCTCACACCAGAGAGATAATATGACGTTTACACCTGAGGATCTGATTTATTTCACTTATGAGTACGGCCTCAAGTTGTATGATTTACCTATAAAAGTTTCGAGTTTATCCTTCTTTGTGGCTGAGCAGTACTCAATTATATATTTTAAAACCCACATCTTTTTTACCCTTTCCTTGGTTGATGGGTATTTGGGTTGTTTCAAAGTTTTAGCTATTACAAATTGTGATGCTATAAACAGGGGTTCACATACATTACTATGGTATGATGTTTTTAATTCTGGGAAGACAATCAGAAGGGAAATATCTGGGTTCAATTTTTACATAAATGTACAGGAATTGAAATTCTCCCATGATCATAGTGCAATGAAACTGAAAATCAACAACAAAAGAAATTATGAAAACTACATAAACACATGGAAATTAAACTATACCCTTCTGAACAACCATATGGGTCACAGAAGAAATTAAAGATGAAATTAAACAGTATATACAATTAAATGATAATGTCAATACAACATACTGAAAGTTATGGGATGCGATGAAAGCAGTCCTATCAGGAAAATTTATAGCGATAAGTTTTCACATCAGGAAAACAGAAGGAACTCAAATAAACAACTTAATGTTAAAATTCAAACTTCTACAAAATAAAGAATAAATCAAAACCAAAGCTCATATGAGGGAGGCAATTGTAAATTAAGAGCAGAAATTAATGTAATTGAGACTAAGAAAACAATACAAAGAATTAATTAATTGAAAAGTTAGTTGTTTAAAGAATAAATAAAGTTGATAAGCCATTAGGCAACCTCATCAGAAAGAGGGAAAAATACAAATTCAAGCAATTAGGAATGAAGGGGCAAAATCACAACAGACTGTACACAATCCAGAAGATCATCAATACCTACTAAGAGAACCTATATTCTAATAAAACGGAAACCAGATGAAATGGACAGATTTCTAGACACAATCGAATTGCCAAAACTAAAACAAGAAGATAGAAACATTCTAAGTAACCCTCTATCAGTCAATGAAACTAAAAATGTAATTAAAAATTTGCCAAAAAAGAAACTCCAGGCCCTGATAGATTCACTGTTGAATTGTACAAGAACTTCAGAGAACTAATGCCACTAATGCTGAAACTCTAAGGAAATCCTAAAGGAAAGCAATACTTTCAAAATCAATCCTGGAAGCACGTATTACCCTGATTCAAAAACCATCGAAGAACCCAATCAAGAAAAGAAAACTACAGGCCAATCTCCCTAATGAACATAGAAGAAAAAATCCTCAATAAGATACTGGCAAAAAGAATGCAGCATATCATCAAGATTATACTCCATGACCAAGTAGGATTCATATCAGGGATGCACGGATGGTTCAACATACACAAATTAATGAGTAATTTTTGATCCTGTCTTTCTCAACACAGGATTTTTGATTCTCTTGCTCTAAATTCCTCAAAGGCTATAACCAGCCTCTTCTCTCCATCCCTTAATCCCTTGCTCAAAGAAAAATCCGTTTCCTCCCCCATCACCATCACCTTTCTAAGGGCATGGGGGAAACAGTTCCAGGTCCACCCCTACCATCACTAGTAGCAGAAGCTGCAATCCATTTTTTACCTTCTCCTCTCTCTCTTCCACCATTTCTACTCTTCCTTCTCTATTGTACCAGCACTAAATTTAGGCCCAGTTAAAAAAAATACCTGCATGGGAGCTGGAGTTCTGAGTATCTCTTGGGAGGATGAACATATGCAGTGTGGCAAGTTAAGGGGGATTTCCTTCTACCATCTCTTTGAAGGCAAATATTTTTATCACTGTTTTGCTCAGTTCTGATTAATGGTACTGCTCTATTCAATATTCTGTTTTTATAAATTTGATATTTCCTTCTATTTTGCTCTACCTGATTGAAGGAACAGCTAATGTGAACACAACAGGATGTACTATTGTGCCTATTGCTGTTGTCCTGGTGACCTACTGTGAGGTTCTCTGCCAATTTCACTGCACTGCCTCACACATGGTTTTATTCTGTCTTGTTCTGCTGTATTTTGCTACCTTCAAAAAAAGGGTAGATAATAAAGTAACAAAATACCTCCAAAAAACTCCCAACTCCAACAAAGCTGATCCATGGGGCATGGATGACGAGAAACTCAAAAAGAAAGCAACAGAATAATGTGATTAAAAAGTAAATAACAACAACAAAACAGGTCAGTACGATACTGAGCAATGTAAAACAGGATATAACTAAACAGATAATGGACTTAAAAAGCAAAAGGAGGAAAAAGAAAGTGCTCTAAAGGATATAACTGCATTTATGTTTAAGTGTATAGGGTTGATAACCATGTTGCTAAGTTGTTATTGGATCATTGAAATTCTTTGAAGCCTCACTGTTTGAATGTCCTGTTTGTATGCTTTAATTTTGTAAATTGAACAACTATATCTAAGAAGACAATATATAATTTATCAACTAGTGATTTCTTAGTTTTTTTTCTGAAATTCTGTATTGTCTCTATCCCTTTTTGTTTTGCTTTTTTTCTCTTTAAATATAGTTTAAAAATGAAAAAAAATACCTGCACATACCTGTCATCTCCAGTTGTACACAGGCCTTTAGGGTATACAAAATATTATAGTGTCATCCCATTTCCTCCACAAAAGTTATGTTTGTTACCTTTCACATCCTCCTTTCTTATAGTCTTGTCCCAATTATCCAAAGAATTTGTACATGAGGCCTATTTCTGAGAAAAATTTCCGTGAAACAGAAAAGATCATTTTTATTGCTCATGCCCTCATCTTATTGGAGTTATTTTAAGAAGACACCTGGATCTTTGGTAGTACCCAAAGGAGGCCATCTCTATGAAGGCATATGCTGCCAGTTTGTCTTTGGTTTCTATAATCCTCAACATGTTGAAAGAATTGTGCTGAGAGAAGAGTTGTTAAAGGACTGAGTGTGGGAGATTCCCAAAGCTGAAATAAGGAATTTAACCAGCCCCTTCTGTAGCAGTCTTGCTGACTGTCATCACGGAAAAAAAATTCACAATATGTCAGTGAAAGACATGAGATAGTTTTATCAGAGATTTAGGAAACACTCAAGAGCAGAGTATAGGCACTCAGAAAAATGAGACATTATAGTTTGGAACTGGAAACATTTACACTTTTCTTGAGAGTTATGGAAAGACAAGAAAAAGTTGTCCTCTCTCCCACTCACCCCCAAAAAGGGTACCAGCCCATTCCACATGCATAATCAGTTTTGAGGGTTTTGTAGGTTTTTTTCTTTTTCCTTCTTTTTTTTGACAAGTGATTTAATTAATTGTGTCAATTTATGGCCTTTTAGTGATGGCTCTGGTAGGAAAGGAGCTTTAATCTAACCAAATGAATATTGACAGGAGCTACCTATATCTCAGAGTCAGGGTCCTACTCCTAAAATTCTTAACTGAGCCAATTTATTGCCTTTTAGTGATGGGTCATCTGGGATAACTTTAGCTGAAGTTGTATTCTTCTTTAAAAGTATTTGTTATGATTTCCTTATCTCCTTTATATCTTTTATTTCTTCTGTCCTACCTCAGAGTGAATTTAAAAAGAGAAAAAAGAAATAGATTCCCACCTACAATGCTTAACAAATCCTTAATGCCTGAGGGACCCAGGTAAAGGAGGGACCAGAAGAAAGTGGCTGCATGATGCACATAGACTAAGTACCAGGGCAAATGGGGGTATCAGGGATAACCTTGGTGTATATATATATCCCTTCAATGGTTGGGAAACTCCTGTGGTCCTCCAATGGGGGATGAGATTGAACTTTCCTTCACCTCAGTGTTATGGAGGGAAGATGAGGATTTCAGCTGGCACCTCTGAGCAAACCTAAGCAAAGATACACTCTATACAGAAAACCCATAAAGTAAGTGGGCACTCTTTATTTTTTTATAAAGAGAAAAACAATCAAAACAGAAAAAAGGGTAGAAATAGTACAGAATTTCAAAAACAGTAAGAAACCACTAGTTGACAAATTACATATTGTTATCTTAGTAGTAATTGCTCAAGTCAAAAAATCAAAACATAAAAAGTGGACAGTCAAACAATGACAGTACAAACCATTCTGTTTGATGAACTAAACTAACAAAAACTTAGTAGTACAGTTATCTAGGTTATCTATCTTGCAAAGTGGACAGTCAAACAATGACAGTACAAACCATTCTGCTTGATGAACTAAACTAACAAAAACTTAGTTTTACGGTTATCTATCTTGCACATTTAAACATACATACAGTTTTATCCTTTAGAACACTTTCTTTCCTTTTCATTATCACAATATCTACTATACATTTTGGATCTTATAACTTGTTTTTTTATTATTATTTTTTATACTAGAGATACAATACGATATTTACAAATGTAAGTCTGATTTATTTCACTTATGAGGATAGTCTCAAGTTGTCTCCATTTACCTATAAAAGTCTAAACATCATCCTTTTTTATAACTGAGTAACTTCAGGATCAGAAAACCCCTGATTAAGTGTGATCTTACTATATAGTTCTTACTTATAACAAACACAAAGCAATCAGTTCTTGGGGAACTTGGAGACATCTTTTGTTCAGATGAGTAACAGATCTAACCTCCCACTGGCTCCCTCATTGCCTTGCAGAAATTGTGGGGGGGGGGGCTCTAACCCAATGTCAAAGAAGATGCCCAGAAGCATTCTCAAGTGTGCTCCCCCTAGTTCAGTTCTATCTTTAATGCAATCAACCCATCCCAGAGAAGCACAGTCCATACATAATCAATGGCCCTGATATGTGTCTTTTCAATCCATTGTGTGCTTCGTGCACTGGATTAAAGACTTGAAATGGGAGCCCTGAGTCTAAGGGCTAAAATGCATAGCCTGAACTTTTCAAGTACTTATTTGTTCAGGAAAACCTAATGGTCTTTCCAGGCAGGCTGATGTACAGCCACAAAAACAGTTGTGACACTCAAGAGGGAAAATCAGCAGAGGATCAGAAAAGCTCTGCTTGTGTGCCTGTGAATTAATGAGACTATTTCTTGATTTTGTCACTGTTCTTTTGTCTCTCTTGTGACCAAGGTGATGAAAGACAATGAGCAGTTTGATGATCCAAGCCCATCTGTAAAAGTCTCATACACATTTCTTTTAGAACTGCAAAACTGTATATTGATGGTATTTCTACTGATTTTACCAAGGCAACACCCCATGCAAGACAAAGAAGATATTCTAATGCAAATCCCAAATCATGCTCTTTACTATTACCTAATGAAACTCACAAAAATTATGGGACATATATCAGATAATATTGTATAGTTACAACTTCTACCAAGCACTAAGAAACCATTAATTATCTAGTGAATTATTTTTTTTCACACTACAACCATCCCCAAACTCTTCCCAGTTAATCCCTTATCTCAACTGAGATTTTAAATTCTAATAAAACTACTTTGTGTTTCTCTTCCCCTTACTGAGTACTATATTATCTCCTTCCCTGACTTCTCATTCTTCTTAGCTCCAGGCAGTGGTGGTCTCACTGAAGTCTGGGTCTCTCATAATCCATACAATACATCTTCCAGCTCTGGGAAGTTTCCAATGGGACAAGTTCAGCTTCTTGAGTAACAAGCAAGATTCCTGGTAATGAGATACAAAAATAGCACCTCAACTATAAAACAAAAACAAAAAAGCTGCGAACATAAACACTGTGGTTGATTCCATTCTCAAAGAAAAATGGCATTCCTAAAATTCACCATTGTTTACACCTCTAATCACATGGTTACTACTGGTCAGGAAAAGAGGGCTAAAGAAGAAACCTGGAACAAGACATCAAAAAAGGCTTCATAACTAGTTTCTGTATAGTGTCAACCAGGCAGTAACAAGCACTGAGAAAAATCCACCACTTACAAAATTTAAATGTAACTAGGAGAAATTATTGATTTATAGTATGATAATTCTTTGTTCAAGTAAATGAGCCTAGTAAGTATATAAATATGCATATCTTTTGGATGTACATTGCCCACAATGATACAAAAGGGTTAATTTGGGAATGGGATAAAATAGATTATTTTACTCTTCTTGAAAATTTTAGTTGCAAATTTTCTATCAAGTTATTTTTTGCTCAGAAAGGGCTTAGAAAATTGAGGATATTTTCCTGATTCTGTCCTGCCATCACCAACTCTTCAGAGGGTTTCTATTCTTACTTACCTTCCTGAAATCACTGGGTTTGTCCTAGGTCAAGACTTTCATCTCCAGGTGGTGTATAGCTCTTGCATTTATAGCAGACTATATAACACGAAAGATTCACAGTTTTACACTGTGAGCAGACCCAATATATTAGATTGTGCAGTGAGCCAAACAGCTTCTCTCGTGGGGATTCTGAGGCTTTTTCCCAGTCCAGCTGGTTGGCCTTCTGCTTCTGAAGCTGCCGGTTTTTGGGGCTTTGTGTCACACTCTGAAGTCCATTGATTCCCAGGGGATCTGTCCCCTGTAGCAGAGCCTCCGCCCCCTTCTGGCTGAGGCTGTTCTGGGGTACATCTGCTGCCATTGCTGCTGCTGCTGCTGCTGATTCCCTTTCTACTAGGGACGGTGGAGATGCTGAGCATGGGAATCTCACTGAAAATGGCCAATAGAAGAATAGGTGTGGCACTGGCATTTGCAAAGGGGGCGACATTGGCTGAGCGAAAGGACCTGCGGGTCCTTGCACATAATACGACGCATCTGGAGCTGGCATTTGGGTCCCCAAATATGGCATGCCTTGTGCCCTGGTGGCCATCCGCCGTGTTTGATCCTGGAAACACACTGCAGCCTCATGCTGTTCGGTTCCTGGGTCAGGCACAATCCTCTGAGGCTGTGGGTCAGCCCACGCTGACCTCCCAGCTTGGCGCAACCTCTCACTCAACATTTCACGCTGATTCAATGCCTGCTGTAAAGAAGCCCTCATGAAGCGCAACTGTGCTGTGGATCGGTCCCGCTGCTCACGCATTTGCTGCATCTCAAACACCAGAGCCTTGCAAGTCTCCTCACGTTCCTCTATCTGCTCTTGCAGGCTATGGACCTCGTGAGCTTGCTCTTCCTGCAGGCTGGAGACCACTCGCACCCCCAGGGCCAGCGCGCTCCAGGCACAGGCCCTCTTATGGGCGCGTGGCATCTGCTGGTTCATCAGGGTAGCAAGAAGGGTATCCTCTACCTCATTCCAGGACTTTGAGCAGAAGGCCAAATAGAAGTCTGGTCCACCGCCATTACTGAAGATTTCGCTGTTAATGAACTCGATCACATCAGGGTGGCGGAAGCCGCTGGTGGGGTCCCTAAGTTCCACCGCCATAACTGCTGCGGCCTAGTCACTAACGCCTCACCACCAACAATACCGGTGGCTGTAGCCCTCAAGCTTGACTACTCTCAACTCTCCGCTCAGTTTTACTTCAGTCTGTGCCAATTTCAGGCCTGTTGTGAGGTGTCCTGCCTCCCCCAGCCCCTCCGTTTCCTCACAAAAAACCAAGCCGATCCTCTCACCAAAGCAGCCACTTCCGGGAACCACCTTAACACGGATTTCAGCTTCGGCTTCCGCCGGAAGGACTGCTAAGACCCACCCACACAGAGGGGGCGAGAGAGGGAGGGGGAGGGGGCGGGGAGAGTGAAAAGGTTTGAGACACAGGCACATACACTCCTAGTCTGAAAGGGAAAGTGGGATAAACGACATCGGAGAATTTCTGAGCCAGGGAGGAACAGAAGGCTAGGAAGCGGTACGTAGACGGAGATTGGGTTTACAGAATTTCCAGTTCAGGGAGGTGTATAGTGGGCAAGCTAAGAATTTTATCAAAAGGAGAAAAGATGAAGGAAAGGAGAGCATTAACAAAGATGTGAGAGAAAAAGCTAAGCTTGCACTGATGCTGTGTGAGTGATGTTTAGGAAGCAGTGGGAAGTAGGCTGTTTTGTACCCTTATACAAATGAAAGAGCAAGTAGCAGCACAGCTCCATGTCCCATAGTAAACTCTCCCCCAACCACGGCTTGCAATTTCTTTCAAAAACCCCTTAGTAGTATCCTCATAGAGAGAGCACCTCACTAGAGTACTCACTAGAGGGAGCACCACGGCGATAGCTGAGTGGATAAATATGAAAGAGAAGCCAAATCAAGAAGATGCTCTCGGAAGACAGGGAGCTAACAAGGACAAGAGGACAGAGCAAAAGTGTATTCCCTAATTAAGTGAAAAGGAGGAAAAGACATCTCAGAACTCCACGAAGTGTACTGGAATGCTCTGATGGATGATAAAGCAAGGTATAGGAAAACAGAATCCTTAGCGAATTTGTTGGACACCAGATGTTAGCATCTCCTGTCTTCTTAGACAGTTCAATTTATTTATTTATTGTATTATTTCTGTATTTCAGTGCCTTCCCCTCTAACTTTACCCTTTTCTCAACATAATATAACCATGTTTGAGTTTCTTCCATGCTGTCTCATCTACATTTTCTATACCTTAACTTCTAGTCATAAAACTACAGAAATTACTCCTAGAACACCAATAATAAAAATTTCTTCCAAATTTGACTTTCTAAAGTATGCACTCCTTTAGCAACTTTCTTTTTGAAACCAATATTCCTTTTTCCTCTGTTACAACAAATTCTGTTGGGTTTGATTGAATCTGGGTTCTCCCTTTTTGTTTCGTTTTTCTTCCTACTATATGATTCCATTCTCCCCTTCAATATTGGTGTCTGCATGAGGTTTGTCCTCATATTCCTCAAATATCTGGGGTTTTCCCTTGTTCCAGACATTGCCTCTATATCATTCCATCAATTCTTGTTTGCAGTTACCATCAGTACTTGCTCACGACTCCCAAAACTTTATATCCAGGATGCTGGTCCCTCAACCTTTAGAGTAACCTACACAAAAACCTCCTAGAATCCTTCACCTGAATTTTCCATAGCTTTATTGTGACAAGTGCTAAACTCATCAATACTATTTTGGACAAATTTCTTATCAAGTTTCTTAGAAGTTTTAGAAACATCCTCAAAAACTGTTCCAAGGATGAAATAAGAATGTGCAGCAGTCCTCCCTTATCCTCTGGAGAAAATGTTCATGACCCTCAGTGGATGCTTGCAATTGTGGACAGTATGAAACACTATGCATATTACATTTTTTCTATACATTCAAACACATGTGAAATGGCCTTTCCAGCTTAAATAAGCACTTATCCTTTACTATTGATATAAATTTTGCAATATGAGACACAACAAAACAAGCGCAACTTTCTATTTCACAAGTGCACAGATTAAAGACTCATTCTTACTGTAAATCTAAGCAAACTCAGCATACTATTTTTACTTTTTTTATTGAAACTTTAACCTTTAAACTGAAAGGAAGCATTCTATGATGTGCTTGTCATATCTGAACTACCAGCATCACTATTCTTGCACTTTGTGACTATTATTAAGGAAAATAAAGTTTACTTGAACACAACACTGCAACAGTCAATCTGATAACTGAGATGGCAGTAATTAATTGATAAACACAAAATGTGCATATAATAGACAAAAGGATAACTCATGTCTCATGTCAAATGGAACAGAATGGTGTAAGATTTCATCACACTACTCAGAAAAAAAGTGAATCAAAATTACCATCTTTTCTAAAATTTTCATTTACTATATTCAAACCACAGTTGGCCACAGGTAACAAAGTACATAAAGTAAAACCATGAATAATGGTGAATAAGCGTATGTGTAAAATAATTATCATTTTCATCATCATCACCCTTACAACTATATTTAATAGCTTTCATGAGGAATGAGGGACTTAAATTGGGAATTGCCCATGGGTATAATTTAGATGAGTAGAGTGAAAAAGCAAATGTGAAATTGATAAAAGATGTCTGCCTGTTTTTACCAATTAGCTGCTTATTAAAGATTTGAACCAAGTCACCCTGTTCTGTCATATCTAGATGAATTAAATTACTCAATTTGGAGGGCAATTGCCCCTTCTTGCGTTTTTGTTCCATTATGTTTTTAGAAACTTGAATCTGGTTCCCCATCTACCTGTGTCATATATTTCAGCTATTTCTATGGATGTTCTTTGCTAGAGCTATACATCAGAAACCACCAACAAGGTGCCATGTATGTACCTGTATTTGTGACATTCCAGGATCTATATTTTTTTTCTGGATACTGAGGGAATCATCTGATCATAAATTGAACATATTCTGTTTATGAAATATAAATTGTGGAGTCATTAGAGAGTGAAATTAGGTCTTCACTCAGAGTATACACAAAACAGGAAAATATATATTAAGAGGAAATATTTATGCAAATGATTTTATATAATGAAAATAACATTTTCTTAGGTCATAGTGGAAAAAGACAAGGAAAAAGGAAAATTCTGGTATGATCATGAAATATTACAAATTCCAATGCTATTTGTCCATCTTTATAAATTAACAGGTTAGCATTTACCCTGAAAATAATAGCTTCTCATATGTGGACCAGTTCAACGTGCCACATTTTGTATAAACATTATAAGGCACAACAGTGGTTTGCTAGACATGTAAAAAATCACTCAGGTTTAAGAGAAGCAGTTATCAATATCATAACATTTATTTTCAAAATTATTATCATCATCATTGCATATTAAGTGATGATAGAAATCAATTTAAACTAAAAGTACAGTTCTTTACCATCTGTTCTATCTATAGTAATTTGTATATTCATGTTATAAATAACAATAAAAGTGCTAATAAAAAGTTTGTCTTCTGTGCTATTTATATAGTTTAAAAATTTAGAATGCAGTATGTACTAGGGTTGTATAAACTTTTCATATATTAGCTTATGCTTCACAATAACCATGTAAAATAAAGAGCTATTTCCATTTTTGAAATAAATTAATTGGAGCTTCAGAATGTTAAATGAATTTTATAAAGATCCACTGCTAGCACATAGGGAAGTCAGAATTAATACCTCCACTAGTCTGAGTAAAGCAACCATTATCCTAACATCTCACTCTACTGTGTACAGTGACACATTTCTCATTTCATTCTAAGATCCACACTAATAAAAATCAAAAGACAGATGTAATAATAGATGTCCAAAAGTTATACTGAAAAAATGTCTTTCAATTCAAAATAAATTAGAACAAAGCTTGTCTATAATCGACTAGTTGTCTTAGTTATTTTCTCTTTGTTGAGACAAAAGCCCAGCATCAACAAGTTGAATCAATATTACCTAAACAACTATACTTGCAATCTTACTGGTTAATCATAATTTTGACCCAAGTTGTACCTACCCTATGATTTGGCTCTATAAAACTTTCTTTTGAGATGTGGGCTCATTGGCAACCAACTTAGGACTACTCTTGTCCAGCAGAAGCTATTCCTATTGACCATTCATACTCTCCATTCTTTTTCCTCATTAAATTTTCCCACTCTTAACCTCCATTATTCATTAGAATTAATTCTTTGACTTCAGAGAACATGAACTCAGCAGATATGACAACTAGCATTTCCCTATATCACCTGGATGGCTGTCTGCTATAAACCCAGTCCCAAGGAGCAAATTCCCTAGGCTGCAGCCATTCTGAAACGTGGTACCTGGGGTTCTCTACTCAAAGTATAGTTTCACATTTTTGCAATTCTGAGTCTGCTAAGTGTAGGTCCTTACTAGTTTCCATATTCCCTCAAAGCATTTTTCCTATTGTCCAGTTGAAAGTAGCTGCCTTTTTAAATGGTAAACTTGTTAGCATTTAAATTCTCTGCTCCATCTTTGCAGGCCAAACTTTATTGGAGCTGCCTTTCTGGCCATACTCAAATCATTTTTAAATCATTCTGCTAGGGCTTTTCCTCTTGATTCTCAAAGTAGATGTTGCTAAAAGTCATCAACAGAGGCCATGCCACCACCTCAAAATTAGACTCCCTTGAAATATCTTTCACAGATTAGTCTGACACCTTTAATCTTTCTCCCATGAAGTGTCTCGACATGAGCAAAATGCACACAAATTTTCTGCCAGAACATAACGCATATTCCTGGCATTGAAATGTCAATATAGTCTTTCTTTCCAACTGAAACCTCTAGGGCAGTATTTTCTGCCTGAATTTTGTCAACAGTGTGGTCTTCTGACCTCTGACTAGAATTTTCTCATTAAATCTGTCTTAGTTACTTCCTTGTTGCTGGGACAAAATACCAGACATCCACAAGTTAAAGGAGGAAAGGTTTATTTTAAAATAGACTCACAGTTTGTAGAAGTTTAAGTTTGTAGTCTGCTTAGTCCAATTAGAAAACACAGAACTGAGGAAGTCATTCCCTTTCTCCATTTAATTTTAAATAGCACCCTAGGCCCATTGCTCCTTTCATTGTCTTAACAGAGATAGAAAAATCATATAACAATAACTTAGGAGATCTCTGATGCTTTAGATAAGAGTACATATGCATTAGATCTCCTAACATGATCTTCAGTCCCCTTCACCCTACTTAAACCTCATTAAAGGTTTATAAATATGTACAGCATGTCATGTATGTAATTAAAATTAGAATTGTGGGAAAGGCATACACATTAGGAGATCCTGAGATAACTCAACACTCTGACAATCATTCCTGTTAATCACATCTAAATATTCAGAGGAGACACCTGGGTTAAGATGCACATGTTTAAATTCTGAAAGCCTCATTTATCTGGGGACCTGCAGCTGTGTTCTGTGTTCCACGTGAAGTGCTTTTGCTGTCTTGTTGCACTAATACTGCCTTTTTGTTTGTGCCATTTATTTTGTAGTCAGGGTCTTGTCCTGAGCACAACTTCTCATGATCTTCAATAGTGTAGCTGCTTTTCAATTGCCTTTTGGATTAAACACAAGAGTCTGGATTACACCTGCCCATCACATAGTAACAGGCTGGCTCCAATGCAGGGCAGCATGGTAGCAGGCCATACAGAGGATAAAGAGCTCACAACATGGTAGCAAGACAGAGAGGACAATCAAGGGAGGAGGGAAGGAGAAATAGACCCAAATCACATCCTCCAGTGACTCTCCTCCTTTCACCAGACTTTACCAAGCAACATCAAAATCACATTTAGCTGTAAACATATCAGTGCACTACACCATTGATGAGTATAATGTCTCCATGATTCAATCACCTCTTGAAAACCCCACCTTTGAGTGTATGAGGTTTTGGGTGAACATCTAGAAACAAACCATAACAGCAATCTATATGTATCAAAAAATAAATCAAATAAAAGGAAGCAATCAATTTAAAAGAAAACAGGAATCAGAGAATACAAATTGAAGTTGTTAGAACTAAGTTGCCTAAATCCTCCAATCAGACTTATTCTAATAGCAATGATGGAAGCATCAGAGCATAAAATTTTCATTTAAAAAGATCCATGAAAATTATTCAACCAATTCAAGTTTTTTTCATTATGTGTTCACTTTAGCTTCATAAAAAATTTAAATTTGGTATATTATTAAGCATAGAGAAAACTCCTTGATCATTGTTAAAGTGCTGCATTGTGCTACACTGATTGACAATAACCAGACAGCAGTCAAGCTTTGTGCGTTCATCCCTTTGAATTAAACTATTTTAAGCTACTCTTTGAAACTTGTAACATTGGAGTACCTGACCCAGTTGGACATTTGACCTACAGAACTGAAGAACATTTTGGAATGAGTTATCCACACCAACATACATTCATGGTTAGTGGATAATTCCATGCTTGGTATCATGACTCACAAAGATAAAGGTCAACTATTTGATTTAGGCAACGCCCAATAATCATTATAATTACATAAAGAATCAGATGTACCATGATATTTATAACATTTCTATTTAAGTGAAAGCTATACAAAGTAGTTGAAATTACAAATAACATTTGTATTGAGTTACACAGGGTACTATTTCAACATTCCATTAAAGGAACACAACATTAGAATGTTGTACTTCAAGAATTGATGGTATATATCTAATAAACATTAAGTATAATTTTTACTATAATAGAAGATCATAACTTTGAAACTACTTTGTTCACCACTGTTCATATTTGTATTGACAAGCTTACCATATGATGATTCCCAGAGTTGTTCTCTATTTTACTCATTCTGTTGTTTTGTTGTCTTCAACACCCATTTTCAGAGAGCAAAAAATATTGCATCATTCCATTAAGATTGTGTTTTAATTTGATAGGAAAATTAGGATGCAGTCATAATGTTTCCTATCACCATCCCTAAACATATATTGTCTTAGTTACTCTTATCATTACTGAGACAAAATACCCAATGCCAAAAGTTAAGGAAAGAAAAGTTTATTTAGCTCACAGCTAAATATTGTAGCTATGGACAGTTTCTGTCCATAGTAGTCTAGATCCAAGGCAGAGAATAACACGGCAGAGGGTCAACAGTTCATGGTGGTAGAAAACAGCAAAAGCAACAAGAGAGGAGAAGAGAAAAGCCTCTTTCTGTCCTTTATATTGTATGCTGGCTACCCACCCTAGGGCAGGTATAGCATTCCCATTCTTAAACCTAGTCAGAACTATGCCAAACTAATCAGTGACCTGATTTACTAATCACACATTCTTAATCCCAACATCACACACTTTATATTTAGCCACCTCTAAAAAAGCCCTATGATCACATGAGGCTTTGAAGAAGCATCTAGATACAAGCTGTAATATACATGATGTTTACATCTCTTGTGAGAAGTTGGTACATCTACATAAAACATCTTACTTTTTATCCTCTTTCCCTCCCTCCCTCCCCCACCTATTCCCTGATCTCCTTTTTTTGTACATGTTTGTAGTACATAATGTTTGTATTCCTTATGTGGTATAACACAATCAAATTCTTTTTATCCTTTATACCTTGTCTCCTCCTTCCCTCCGTTTCTTAATCCTCTTCCCCTTTGAGGACATTCGATCTACCTACTATCTATTATCTATCTTCTATTTTGCTTTTTATCTTTATTTTGGGTTTCCCATATAAGAGAAACAATGTGATACTTAAGCTTGTCTGATTTATTTCGTTTAACAGAAGAAAAAATAATGAATAATATTAATCCATTTTGTATCAATAGAGGTCATATTACAAATACTCTACTCCTATGGGTGCTTTGATGAATGCATACAATAAATTCCTCTTCTGTCTATCCATTGCATGGGTTAATAATGCCCCCACAGTCATTCCTTCTTTAATTAAGAAACATTATGGATATGCAATTTAAAAACCTATCTCAAAAATTAAAAGTTTTTTTTAAGTTGTACCAAAATTTCAGTGTTTTTTCTGCTCTATGAGAGAGAGAGAGAGAGAGAGAGAGAGAGAGAGAGAGAGAGAGAGAGAGAGAGAGAGCAGGCAGAGAGGCTGGGGATTAATCTCAGTGGCATAAGTGCCTGCCTGGCAAGCAAAAGGTCCTGAGCTTGATCCCCAGTAACAACAACAACAAAAAATATATCTTTTCATTTGTCCTATCATCCTCTTTGGGACCCATTCAATTCTCGTTTTCTTAGATTCTAGG
The DNA here is from genome assembly GCA_004027455.1 of Hydrochoerus hydrochaeris. NCBI lineage: Eukaryota > Metazoa > Chordata > Mammalia > Rodentia > Hydrochaeridae > Hydrochoerus > Hydrochoerus hydrochaeris. Next base: position 84,347 of record PVLA01008629.1, read on the forward strand.
TACTATACTCCCTGTTGTACCAAACAGATTTTTCTAAGTTCACAAAGTTTTTCCTAATTGTAGGATCAAAAGGGGATTTTTCACCACTTATAATTTTGCGCAGAAATCTTCCAGATAAATCTAAATTTTTTCACAAAAGTGCCATGTTTAAAAATCATTCCATGTCTATATTTCTTACACAATAATATTCAGAGTTTAATGGATTAAATTCCTCATGGTTTTCCTTATTGGAATGGTAATGGTATTTATGATTTTAATTGTGTGATATCAACTTGACTGGATTGCAAAATACTTGGTGGCTTTGTAGAGAGCAGTTCTGAGTGTGTCTGTGATGACTGACATTTAGGGTACAATATGAAGTTGGAAAGCCCTTTCCAGATATGGGTGACACCAACTAATAGGTTTGCAGCTTGGATGGAAAAAAAAAGAAGAAAGAATTCTGATGAACTCTAAGACAGATTTTGGTACCAATGCAATGGGATCATTGCTGTGACTGTACTTGACCATGTAGTTCAGAAGTCTTTGAATCTGGCTTGCGGGAGGAGCTTGGAACGTTTTTGGAGATGTGGCTGGAAAACTAACCACAGATTGCTGTGAGTTGCACTTGATGGGGGATTCTGGTCTGAACTCAGAAAACCAGAATACTGCTAGAAACGCAGCTGATTAAGACTACCTTCAGGTGAAGTTGCAGTTGGGAATAAGAGCTGTAATAACAATTGGATCCAGATCATGTGTCCTATGCTCTGATAGAAAATTTGTGTACATTTTTCCCACTGCCAAAGACATTGCCATAAGATTAAGAGCAGTGGAATCATTAACATTTTAATATTTTTACTAATAAATACCTGCAACATATCAATATTACATTTTATCTCATGCAATTTGTACATGCCCATATTGCCTCTTAATTAGTTTACTTTCACTTACATTATTCTCCTGCATCCCAGCATTGAATTTTCCCCATGTGCTAATCTAGTAGCCAAAAAGTCTCACATATTTGCAAGACCAAGAATACCAAACCAAAGAAAACCTCCTGGTGGAAGGTACAGCTGGGCAAGGCTGGATAGACATGAGCTAGTTTCCCAAAAATCAAAAAAGACAGAAAATGGATGTAAAGGCCTGAGTAGTAGTTTTGGATACTGAGAGATAAGTAGTTTTAAAAAGTTTCCTGAACATGATGAAATATTTGAGTTTCTCAGGAAATGCAAAAGTAGTTTCTGCTTACAGCCCTGGAGAGTGAACTGTACACATTTCTATTATTTCAGACCTACCAAAGACTTCTCAAAGATAGGACCATAGAATCACTGTCAATGAAACCCTGTAAACTATAGATTGTGCAGGTAGTACAGTTCCTCTCCAGGATGTTAGAACTTGGCAGGCCCCTGAAACAGGTACCTATGAGTTTAATTCATCTTGATTCTGAATTGGTGGTTTGCATTGTTCTTTTTAAAGTCCAGTCAGGTGTATGATGTGCCCTAGGATCACCGACAAGTGTTGCACATGGTCTTCCAGATTGATAGCATGGAAAAGGTCCTTATTTATGGCTGGCCAAGGGTTCCAGATTGTGCTGAAATTTTGTGAACTTTATACTGTGTAAATGTTGCCCTTGTGCTGCTCTGTTCACCATTCTGAAATGGTGTTTTGTATTTAAAAATGAGGAAACATTCGAGCCTAGTGACACATGCTTATAGTCCCC